>CATIWF010087570.1:0-14515 GCA_949630135.1 Balakata baccata
CTTTATGACTTTCAAATGCAATCCTTCACCACATTGAAGGATATGATGCAACATCTCCACCTTGACATTCAAAGCATGCAAGGGCAACTTAATATGAATGTGTGCACCCATAGCTTTGAACCACCCCTACCATTTGAGGGGAAGCAAGGTGATGAAGAAGAAGGAAATGGTGGAGATGAAGAGGAGGGCAATGATGAAGAGGAGGGTGATGATTAGTTAGAAATTTGTATTTTTACTTTTTTCTTTATCCACAATTATGTATTTTCTTTATGACATTAATAAAACTATCTTTGTCTTATCTCATTCTTTTTTATATTGACAAAGGGGGAGAAAAATAACATATCTAAGCAAAAATTTAAATTTTTAAAATTTAACTTATTTGACTTTAGCTTATTAATATGTTTTGAATCCTCTAATGATATGAAACTTTGAATACATGTTACTCTATGTGTTAATTTGATTATTGAACCTTTAATTTGATATTTTTGCAAAGTTTGATTGTCAAAATCAAAAAGGAGGAGATTGTTAACCAAAGGGTGATTGCTCTCTATTTTGATCTTGACAATCAAATTAATTATTACTGACATTCTTGTTGAGTGTTGTTTTGATAGTGTTCAAAGTTTTAGCACATTTGGTTAAGGCTTCCTTATTGAACAAATTAAGAATTTCATGGAGACGTGTAACTCCCGACTAGGACAAGGAACTCCTGACCTGGACACAAGTCCAGACTGAGAAAGCATTGCCTCAAAATGTCTCAAAGTTCCAGTAGCAAAAGCAGACCGAGAAAGGCTATGTCCCGATCGGGACCATCGGTTGCCAGACCGGGATAACAATATCCCGCCCGCGACTATAAAGCAAACCAAGCAAACCAAGTGTCCAGACCAGAAAACTCTGCAGGGTGATAACCTAAAAGTTGCAATAGCAAAAGCAGACCGGGACAGGAGATGTCCCGACTGGGACACTCAGGTTCCCGACCTGGAAAGGTTTCGGTCCGAGCAGGACATTAAAAAAGACATAACCGTTGAAGAGGAGACACCACCATAATGTGCCACATCATCAGAAAGTTAAAACATACTTAGTCAAAACTGACTCAGGTCCCAACTGGGAAGTGTAGTCCCGACCGAAACGTATTCAAAGCCTATAAGACCCAAGTTCATAGCAGTGGCATCATTGGGCAAGTCCCGACCGGGACACTTGAACAAAAACTAGCCGTTGGAGATTTCAGCCAACCAAAAGCTGCCACGTAATGCAATCAGGCATTTCCCAACCGGGACAACATAGTTTGTTGTGCTGGTAAATAAATACTATAATAATTAACTATATGTAAATTTATGTTATGGAATTGTATAATAATTTTAAGAATAATAGATGTGAAGTGATAATTAATAAGTGACAATACTAAAAAAAATATGTTATGAATTGATTGTGTGAGACAAATGTGCATGCATAGTATGTATGTCTTTAAATGGAAAATATTATATTTGTATCCACCACTAGGCGTATACCGCTTAGCGCATAGTTATTACTACACGTAGGTTTAGGTAGTACAAATTGAGGAGCATAGGAGTTGGAGCAAGTATACGATTGTAGTGCCAGGGAGCAAGAAAATTTAATAGTATTTTGGACTTTTGTACTAGAGGCATGTATATGTATAGTTTTGTAATTGATAAAGTCGTGCCAAACAAAGTATATGTATATATGATGTTGTAGACAATATGGATGAATGTGTGATGTACTGATACAATCTATATCATGGATGACATCTATATGCATATGTGTTATGTATGTGTGATGGTTTGGAACTGTGGTTATTAAAGGTTGTTGAGGTATTGTACAGTATAATGAGAGTGTTATTTTTCAAATTTGCAGGAAGGTAAGATTCACAGTGCGACCATTATGCTGTCGAAAATTTTAATAACTAAATAGTGAAATAAGACAATTATAGATACATCAGTAAGAAATATATATATATATATATATAGGAAAAAAATTTACACCAATTTTTTTAATACGTCATTAAGATAAGAAATAACATTTAATATAGTTAAGAACCGATTTGTAGCACCCATTACATGCTATATTTTACAGATATAGGGTGTTACATATTTTTGGTATTAGAGCAAGGTTTAGGCGGTTCTAAGATCAGAAAGTATTTGATGTAAATGGATTAATACATATACATGCCATTTTTTAGAATTGTGAAATAAGATATTGTTGGACTAATGTATGCTTGCTCCATTGTTTTATAGTTGAAATATGATGTCTGAACCGAGTAGATGTGAGGAAGGAAGTGAAGGAGAAGCTTCCTTTAGTGTGGGTCAAAGGGACGCCTTAGAATATGATCAAACTGCACCATCTCCAACAACAGTACCGGCTCCACAACCGCAACTAGACTTTATACAAATGATGATGGATTATATACAATAGAGGATTCAAGCCGAATAGGGCCCACAAATACAAGTACAAACTCAACCGGCCATTTTACCTCAGAAAAAGTCAATATTGGAGCGCCTCAAGAGATTAGGGGTTGAAGATTTTTATGGCCGTGATCAGTTAACAGCAATGCAAGCAGAAGAATGGCTTTACAGGAAAAAAAGGCTATTTGAAATCAGTCACAGCTCGCTAGAAGAAATGTTAGAAGGGGCAGTGGCCTTATTCTAGTGTCCAACATATATATGGTAGGAAACGGTGCGTAAACATATCCAACTACATAATTAACCTGATTGTATTTTCTTAAGCATTCTGAAGATAAATATATTGGTCAAGAATACAGAAATATGATGTAGAGTGTCTTTTGGAGGTTGAGACAGGGAAACAAGATGGTGGCAGAATATGAATGTGAGTTTGAAAGGCTCAATGTGTATATGGAAGAATATCACATGACTGAGGCAAAGATGTGTCAATAATTATAATAGGGTCTCCACAACAAAATCAGAGGAGCAATAGCTACACATGAATACACTGATATGAGGTCATTAGTCAGGGCAATGTTAAAGGTGGAGGCTATACAATAGGATGAGGCAGATAGGCAATCCAAATTTCAGCAGAAAAGAAAATCAGGGAAACTAGCTTTTTAGCCAGTCAGAGTAACAAATTTAGGGCTCCTCCATCTCAATTACAAGGATCATCAGCCCCAACTCAGAGTCAAAGATCTACAATATGAGTAAGTGCTCTAGTAACATCAGTGGCAAGCACACCCAGGAGTACTGATAGGGGGAGTTATCCAATTTGTGATCATTGTGGTAAAAGACATAAGCGGGAATGTAGATGATTAACAGAAGCTTGCTTTAAATATGGATCTATGGACCATTTGTAGAGAGATTGTCCCCAAGCTTAGCCTAGTATAATAATTCCATCAGTATAGGATACAAGAGCTGTTATTAAAAAAGGTAGAAGTAAGGGAGCAATTATAGGTGTGATAACATCAAGGCCATTAGTTTAGGCTCCATAGGAAGCCTAGGGTCGAATAGCTACACGTACGTGTGTTGTAAGAGCCAGAGAAGAACATGATGCTCCTAATGTTATTATAGGTAAATTTGCTCTCTTCACTAATTATGTTCATGCATTAGTCAACCCAAGCTCCACCCATTCATAAATAAATACTGAAATTGCTTGGGAAAAGGGTTTAAATACTTCACCATTAGACTAGGACATCATAGTAAGCAATCCATTGGGGCATAGTGTAATTGTGAACAGTGTATATAGAGATTACCCTATTCAAGTACAAAATTATACTTTCCCTACAAAATTGATTGAACTCCCATTTCATGAGTTTGATGTTATCTTGGGTATGGATTGGTTATCTACACATCAAGCTATGGTAGACTGAAAACGTAAATGGGTTAAACACTCCGAATGATCAAGAAATTTCAATAGTAGGGGAAAGGTCAGACTTCTTATCTGATGTGATTTCCGTCACGACTGCAAAATAATTAATAAGGAAAGGATGCATAGCTTATTTATGCATAGCTTATTTGGCTTACACACTTGAAGTTAAGAAAGAAGGGCCGAAAGTTTCTGATGTTCCTATAGTATGTGAGTTCCCTGATGAACTACCAGGCTTAACACCTGATAAGGAAGTTGAATTTACCATTGAGGTAGTTCCTAGTACATCTCCTATCTCTATAGCACCCTATAGAATGGCACCCACTGAACTTAAGGAACTCAAAGTGCAACTACAGGAATTACTTGATAAAGGCTTCATCAGACCTAGTGTATCACCATAGGGAGCGCCATAATTATTTGTTAAGAAGAAAGATGGATCACTCAAGCTATGTATTGATTATAAATAATTAAATAAGCTTACCGTAAAAAACAAATATCCATTACCAAGATTTAAAGACTTGTTTGACCAGCTAAAGGGTGTAGGTGTCTTTTCTAAGATAGATTTGAGATCGAGTTATCATCAGCTTAAGGTAAAAGATTATACCTTTTGGCCTTACAAATGCTCCAACAGCTTTAATGGATTTGAAGAACTGAATCTTTCATCCCCACTTGGATCAATTCATAATAGTCTTTATTAATGATATTTTGGTGTATTCGAAAACTCTAGAAGAACATGATAGGCATATACGGATAGTTCTGCAAATTTTAAGAGATAAACACATGTATGCCAAGTTTAGTAAATATGAATTTTGGCTAAATGAAGTCTTCTTTTTAGGCCATGTTGTTTCAGTAGAAGGCATTAAGGTAGATCCTAAAAAGATAAAAGCTATCCTACAGTGGAAAAAACCCAAAAATGTCACTAAAGTCAGAAGTTTTCTTAGGTTAGCAGGCTACTAAAGAAGGTTTATAAAGGGGTTTTCTACCATTACAACACCACTCACCAAGCTACTACAAAAGAATGTTAAGTTTGAGTGGATAGATAAATGTCAAGAAAGCTTCGAAAAGCTTAAAAGCATGTTGACAGAATCTCCTACGTTAACACAACTTGAATTGGGTAAGGAATTCATAATTTACTATGATGCCTCCAGAAATGGGCTAGGCTCTATACTTATGTAGGAAGGCAAGGTAGTTGCTTATGCTTCCCAGTAACTCAAGATGCATGAAAGAAATTATCCTGTAACATTCTCGATCATCCATACATGCATTATCAAATGCATTTCATTTGGACATATTTATTTTATAAATGTATGTCACACGAAACACATGCATATGTAGGGATTTTAGCATGAACATATTCACGATATAGACTTGACATGGGTCGGTTTATCGCAATAGGACCAAGCCATACATGTCTGGCTATAATTTCAATAAGGACACAAGATATTGAAAATGAAATTAAATAAATATATCCAAATGAAATGCATGTGATAAAGCATGTATGGATGGTCGAGAATGTTAAAATTACCCTCCATATGAGGACCTTAGAGGCAGAATGGATGAAAGTTGTCAACATGAAAAATGTTCCATTTTAACATATCTATGTGCATATAAAGTTTCATACAAATATGATTTACACGTTGTAAGATATGAAGAAGCAAAGTTGGTGTCTCAAAACTGCCTATGGTCAAAAACAGGGCTGGCATCCGGACCAGTCTAACTTGTGAAGGCTATAACTCATAACATACATAACATATTAAGGTGAAATTTCTGCCAAACTTTAGCTAAGACATGTACCTATAACTTTCATGTTTTGATTATTTACAGTTTGTGTCTATAAGCAGCTCAAAATTGCCAAACAACTGACTGGACCTGCCCAGAACACTAAGCAGGCAGCTCAAATGTGGAACAGGCATAAATCTCTTGCCTATAACTCCATATCCACCCATCATCTGGTCTTGAAATTTGGTATACAACTAGATAACACATATTTACAACTTTCATGTTTTGAGATTCCTCAAATAATGACTCTATCATATAGAAACACAATCAAAATAGAAAGTGATTCAGCTAGGTTCCTCAATGGAACTAGTTCCAGTCTGATGCCCATATATTTTTACAGATACCAATTCGTGCAAAAATATTTATATACCCTTAAATCTAAGACATAAAGCTACAAGTTTGGTGTTTTGTGCTTCTCCAGAATTAGCCTTTAACATGAAGAAAACGGCACCCTAACTTTCTGCCATCAAAACAGAATTCAAGTAGCTTACCCATGGAAATCATGTAATTTGGACCTCCTAAATCATATTCTATTAATCATAAATTAAAACTAGCAATTTATGGTGATAACTAACCTTCATATAGCTCTTTTCTTTGGTCTTGTCGCTGGAGAAATTTGAGAGAAAGAAGGGAATGAAGAGGGACAAAATTGTGGCTGAAAACAAGATAAGGCAGCTTTTATTTGTTTCAACCGACTCACTTTTGCTTTTTCCTTTTTTTTTTCTGATATCATTTTTTAAAATAATTTAAATAAATAATAAATAATTAATTTAATTAATTAATTATTATTATTATTATTATTTTCTCTACGTAATTACAAGTACTTAATGCCAAAATACTATCTAGTCAAATTGTCTTCTTTAATTTAATTATGTTAAATTTCCTTTATTTCAAATGTAATCATTTATTTAATTTCATTTTCAATATCTTGTGTCCTTATTTAAATTATAGCTAGATACGTACGACTTGGTCCTATTGCGATAAACCGACCTATGTCAAGTCTATCTTATGAATACGTTCATGCCAAAATCCCTACGTATGCATGTGTTTCGTGTGACAAACATTTATAAAATAAATATGTCCAAATGAAATGCATGTGATAATGCATGTATGGATGGTCGAGAATGTTACATATCCTACGCTAGATTTAGAATTTGCAGCCATTGTATTTGTATTGAAAATATGGAGACATTACTTATACGGTGAAAAATGTTATATCTACATGAACCACAAAAGCTGAAAGTGTTTGCCCATGCAAAAAGAGCTTAATTTGAGACAAAGACGATGACTTGAACTTATAAAAGATTATGACTGTCTCATTGATTATCACCCGGGAAAGGCAAATGTAGTAGTCGATGCTCTTAGTAGAAAAATATATGGCATCCCTAAGAACCATTAATGTTAAGTTAGCAATGGCACATGATGGAGCAATAATAGCTGAAATGCAACTCAAACCAGACTTTCTATAGCAAGTTAAAGTCGCCCAAAAGCAAGATGAACGACTCACTTCAATTATGAACCAGTTGCGTGGTGAAAAAGATGGTGAATTCTCTATGAGTGACGTTGGCTAACTTTATTACAAAAAAAGGTTATGTGTGCCTAATGAAGGGGAATTGAAGAAAAGTACCATAACAGCAATTATACGATGCACCCTAACAGCAATTATACGATGCACCCTAACAGCAACAAGATGTATCAAGATTTGAAAGCATACTATTGGTTGTTAGAGATGTGCCCAAAGGGCAATTGTCTCAGGCACTTAGTGTACACATTCATAAAGGTATTCTTTCATTATATTAGTATTCATTTGTATATGAATTGATTTAGATCTTAAACTGATTAATGAAAGTCCATGATATGAAACATAGCATGAAGGAAATCATGATGGGATCATGGTAATTAGATTCCTATAATGTGTAATTATGTTACTATCTAAATTATCCTCAGTCATAGGATCAATAAGGTGGGACATTGTTGATCTAGATAGACTAGCACATGTTATACTCCTTGATTGGATAAAGTAGTAGATCTCATAAGCTGTGAACATGAGATGTTCAAAGTTAACATATGGATGCTTGCTAAGAGTAGTCAAGTACATTGGATGACCTACTGTGAGATGATCATATGGATTATCTATTCAAATGTCAATGATAGTCTCATCATAGCAATGAGGCAAGTATCCTTAGACTTAAGGTACTCAAGGATATCTTGGATACTGATTATGTGCTTTGATTCCATTCCTTGCTGCCTTTCCTTTTATGGTCATACACATGGGATTATGTCTATATGATAAACATAATACCTTATCAGTCAGTTAATGTTCTTCCATATAAGATATGAAATAACATAAAGCCCATTTTTCATAAATGAAAGTTTAGGATTATCTTACTTAAGAGAAGTAGATAATGTTGGATTAGTTAAAAGCTCAATCTAACGTGATGTCTGTATATGGGATATCCAATGAGAGTCATTAGGTTATCAGTTTTACCACTGTTTGAAGCAAAAGGTGTTTGTTTCAAACAAAGCTATCTTCTAAGAAAAGAGTTTCTTCTACAATAAGATAGTAGAAGTAAGAATGAACTTGATGAAGTTCAAATATATACTCAAGCAGACACAAATCAACTAACAAAGCCCAAATATGTTATTCATATAGATGAAGTAACAGTAAGACCTTATGAAACACAAGAGCTTCATAAGTACTGTAGGATACGAGTTGTTCCCAAGAGATATAGATCTCTTATAAGCGAACAAAATAGTCGTATTGCACATAAAAGATCATAAGCATGGTACTTATGGAGAGACTCTGAAGAGTTCAGAATATGACTAATGGCCATAAGCCATAAGTTGATACAGATTTCATGTCTATAAACCAAGTAAGGACTTTGGTTGATCCACCCAATGGGATAAAGCCCCATTGGGTACAAATGAGTCTTTAAGAAGACCGACATGGAAGGCAATGTAATTGCCTATAAAGCTAGAATTTGTAGTCAAAAGACATCGTTAAAGATAAAGGTTGGCTTTGATAAGACTTTTTACTCCTTATACTATGCTTAAATCCATCAAGTTACTTCTAGTCATTACTACTCATTGTGATGAGATTTTGCAAATAGATATGATGACAGTTTTCATTTTGGAAATCTGACGTAAGATGTGTATACAACACAATCTAAGAGATTCATATCTAATGATGATGAAACTGGATACAAATTACAAAATTCATTGATGGATTAATGCAAACATCCGGGAGTTGAAACATCTAAATTGATGAGATAATCAAAGAGTTTGTTTTCTCACTATATGTGGATGATTCATGTGTTTTCAAGAAGGTTAGTGGGAGTGCCATTTCATTCCTAGTGAAGTATATGGAGGACATACTATTAATAGGAAATGATCTCTCATTTCTAAGTTAGTCAATTTGTTACTCTAAAATAACTCTCGAAGAAGGATTTTAAAAGTAACATGCCAAAAGGGGATTAGGATCTATAGAGATAGATCTAAGAGGTTACTCATTC
This sequence comes from Balakata baccata, assembly GCA_949630135.1. Taxonomy (NCBI): domain Eukaryota; kingdom Viridiplantae; phylum Streptophyta; class Magnoliopsida; order Malpighiales; family Euphorbiaceae; genus Balakata; species Balakata baccata. The sequence continues at coordinate 9,117 of CATIWF010087570.1, forward strand.
TTTCTTAGTCTACATAGCTAAGATGCTAGAGTGGTTAGCATGAAGTAGTCTATGAGAGGATCCATTCTTATGATTGTTAAGGATTACCCTCTCTAAGTCTTTATGTCTAAAGACATAAGACAAATAGACTAACATGGATGAGATTCTATAAGCCTAGTCTATTGGATTCATTATATATTGTGTTATGTACTAGGCCCAATGGATATCATGCTATAAGTGTCACGGGTAGATATCAATATGATCCCATCAAGGGATTATGGGTGACTATCAAGAACATCCTTAAATACTTGAGAAGGATTGAGGATGTATTCTTGGTTTACTGGTGCAAGTATCCTTAGACTTGAGGTACTCAAGGATATCTTGGATACTGATTCTGTACTTTGACTTCATTCCTTGTTGACTCATAGAGGTCGCTCATAGGGTGGTGATTGGGTATAGCTTGAGGTATTCGAAGGTAATTGAGTAGCCAATAGAGGATTCACCGCTCCTGATAGAGGGAGAGTATACCCACGGCCTCTTGTTGGGATCATTACTAGGGAATCTCTAGCCAGAGTAGAACTGTCATGAAGATGGTCTTTAGTGACATGTCTAATTGAGTAATGAGTTTCAGTGACAAGATCTAAAATCACTTGGGCTAGGTGTGACGTAGTCAATCTAACGTGAGTCGACAAATAGTCCATGCTCTGAACCGAGTGGGGTATAGAATGGTGAAAGGACGAGTTGCACATATTTATTGTATGGAAAGGTTCGTAGTCAAACCACTGATTTTTCGGTCAATTGGGGATCATGATGTGTTGCTAGATACCGCTCATGATTTGCTTAAATTATTTGATAATTTAAGTGGCCAAAATAACTGGGAACCTAATGGGTCACACGCTTTGGAAATGTAAAGAATGAGTAAAATGACTTTAGATGGGATCCAAAATATGAGAGAATTATTTTGAGTCGGTTCACGATAAGATTGCTGGAAAAAATCGCTCGGGGGAGTTGACGGGCCCACACTGGCCCGCTAGCCTGGCAGGCCTGCCGATTGGGCCAGCTGGACCTGCTCAGCAGGCCCAGCGGGCTACTGTGCGCGCTGGCGCACAGCTGCTCGTAGGTGGCACTAAATGGCCATTTAATCACAATTACTATTCATAACTCCCTATTATCTCCTCTCTTAATTTTTGCTCTATGAAACTAATATTCTTTTGGATCTAAAAGACTAAAAAAGACAGAAAATAAATAAGAAAAAATTATTGGGAGAAGAAAAATTAAAAGGTTAATTTTTCTCTCAAAGGAGCACACAACATTACTAGCATTTTGAGGTGTGATCAAGCCATCTCCCTAGTGGTTTCATTCTTTCTTCTTCGCGTAGATATTGTTAGAGACAATCCTAGAATAGATTGTTGTGGTTTGCTACAACCCAACAAGGTGAGAAGTTGAAGAAAATCAAAAAATTATAAAAGTATAAATTCTGAATTTTCTTTAGTTAAATTAGATTTAATTGGCACATATATAATCATTTGATTCGGGTTTTGAAAAATTTTATTTTCCGCTGCGTAATATGTATGTGATATATGCTCAAAACCCATCAATAAGTATTGAAGTTCTACTAAGAAATCACACTAATGCATGACATATATCACATAGCATGATTCACAAGCGGTGTTAATATGTAATACCCTACCATATAATTAAGGAATATTCCTCAATTATATACAAAGGTACTATAGTGTCTAAAAGGTAAAAGATGCTCTTTTTAAAAAAAAAACAACTTTGCACCATAGCTATGATTACTTTTCAAAATATAGAGTGAATTTTGAATATGCATAATAATAGTAATATTTTTTTTTTTTAGATCACAAAATAAAGGCCTCAAACTGGCTAGAATTGCACAAAAGTTCATCTAAATTTTAAAATCATTACATTCAAGTAATATATATAAATTTATATTCCCACTCAAAGAAAAATAACGAAAAAAAATAGTTGTATCACTAACCCCAATGGGTTTGTCCTAAACTTTTCTCCTTGGGCTTCTTCTATTGGTCAATAAACCATCCACTATCCTCAATCTCGTGGGAAATCAATATCCACACACTGAGCATAAAATGCTTAGCGGTACATAACAACATATAGATTTAATCTTCATGTTTGCATGAATAATATGTACACATTTATAGATAAACATGTATGTATGAGCATATGCGTCACCACATCCAACAAACATGTATCAACATAGCACAATACCACACAATATTTCATACATAGAATAACATACTTCAACTCATGTAAATTATTCTATCATGCCTTACCTCATACTTATCAAATTGGAACATCATGGTTGTTTTGCCCTTATACTCTAAATTGGACTAAATTGGATATGGGCACCAAGGCTACTCTAAGCCACTCAGGAACTCCACCTAAGAAAAGGTCATCTCAATATCTCTAAGGGTGCCACTCCGGATATACCCTTCAACATATGGGTCATATTCCCAAAATGGCCAACTCCGGGCCTAAGTGGTGCCAAACTCTCTCAATGGCATGCCATCTATCCTAACTCTAGTCCTAGTTAGAGTAATTGGGTCCTATCCTCTTCACAATTCACCATTGTAAAATAATTAACTTCATCACATAATTCACATCAGCAATCCAATGAAATTTCATAATTTATGGTCACAATTATCATATTATAACATAATTCGATATAAATAAATTAAAGCTCATAAGAAAATCATGACATAAGCACCTTATGGTTCACCTAGGTGGAACCAACCTACAACATATAGATTTACCCATAATTCATGTCACACATTGCAAACTCATCATCTTTAACTTATAGGTTCATCAACTAAAACATACTGGTCCATCATTTATATGCCACAAGTTCATCATTTAACTCATGCAATCATAAACATCAAATATTCAATTAAATCTAAATGTGGTTATGTATAAGCCTTAATAAAGTTTTACCAACTCAAAAGTTATGGGGCTTGAGGCTCTTGTGGGTCACCAATTGATTGTGAACCTAGTTTGAAAGTATATTTAATTAATACATTGATAGAATATTTATTCTCAATCTATTTTATACAATTGACTAAAGTTTTTTATAGGTGGCAGCATGACGTCCTAGAACCATTCAACCTATAACTTTTTTTATACTTAACCAATTATTGTAATTCTCAATTCTAATTAAAGCTAACATACAATATCATAACATATTAAAATTTTAGAATTTTTGAAGTATTACACAATTTTTAGTGAAATTTTAAATCTTATCTTCTGCCCTTAGACAGTTTTGAAATTCCTTCTTTAAAAATCCATATCTTATAATGTATAGATTATATCATTTTTGAAATTCGTAAAAAATTAGATAGATCAATGTGGAATAATTTTTACGTTTACAACCTTTCCAAATACTACCTCTAAGATCCTCAAACGCTAGAGAATAACTAACTGGTACAGCACAGGATACAACCCGACCAGTCCTCCTTTTTGTTATCATAACTCATAAATTCTATTTATTTAATTTCTCATTGAGCCATTTATTATTTAAGTGTTCTTCTCTCTAAATAATTTATTTACTCTAATTAAACCATAATTAGCGAACATTACATAATATGTATATCATGAAGAACAACCATGTCAGTTCATATAGCAAATTAATGTAACCATTTCTTGCCTTGTAGTTATATCAGTTAATCAAACTTCATATTCCATTTTACAGTTTATTAGCCAGCCCAATTTTCATCTTATTGTTTATTGATGATCAGCTATCAGCCATTATTTGTTAATTATCTGCCCAAATCTCATTTTCGAACTATCCAAATATGGGGTGTGAAATAGGGGCGCTCTCGGACCTAAAGCCACCCTACTCACCATATCACAAGTTAAGGGCGCTCTCAGGCTAAAGCCACCCTACTCACCATGTTAACCAAAGGGTTATTGCTCTCTATTTTGATCTTGACAATCAAATTAAATGTTATTAACATCTTTTGTTAAGTGTTGTTTTGATAGTGTTTAAAGTTTCAGCACATTTGGTTAAGGTTTCCTCATTAAACAACTCAAGAATTTCATGGAGACGTGTAACTCCAGACCGGGACACAAGTCCAGACCGGGAAGTGCAATGTCCAGATCGGGAAAACATTGCCTCTAAGTGTCTCAAAGTTCCAGTAGCCAAAGCAGACCGAGAAAGGGTATGTCCCAACCGAGACCGACAGTTTTCAAACTGGGACAAGAATGTCCCGACTGGGACTGTAGAGCAAACCAAGGAAACCAAGTGTCTAGATCGGGAAACTCTACAGGGTGATGACCCAAAAAGTTCAAGTAGCAAAAGCAGACCGGGACATGGATGTCCCAACCAAGACACTCAAGTTCCCGACCGGAAATGGTTGCGGTCCGAGTGGAAAATTCAAAAAGATATGACCGTTGAAGAGGAGACACCACCATAATGTGCCACATCATCAGAAAGTTAAAACATTCTTAATCAAACTAACTCAGGTCCCGACTGGGAAACATTGAAAGCCAAAAAGACCCAAGTTCCTGGCAGTGGTATCATCAGGCAAGTCCCGACCGGGACACATGAAGTCCCAACTGGGACACTTGAATAAAAACTAGCCATTGGGGATTTCAACCAACCAAAAGCTGCCACGTAATACAATTGGGCATTTCCCGACCAGGACAGCATAGTTCCCGACTGGGACACCTCTCTCTACAAACTGCATTTAATGCACTTGTAAGAACGTTAGAAAGAGTTATGGCACCATTTGTAACGGCTAATTGGTAGGTAATCAGTATAAATACCTTACCAAAAGGCCATTTAATAAGAATCAACAACTTAACAAGTACCAAAGCTATTGCAATTTATTTTCTCAAATTCTTTCATTAATTGCTTTTGTATAAGGGTTCAAGTGTTAATCTGAAAACACTTGGGTTGTCTTGTAATTGGGTAGTGTGAGCCAAATTACAAGGAATTGGTTGTTGTATGAGCCACAAAACACAAGGGAAATTTGGGTTGAGTGTTAGCCTTGTTAAAACACCTAGTTGGGAGTGAGCTTGTTAAAACTCCAAAAATTGTAATCTAAGTGATTAGATTAGTGAATACCCAATCTAAGTTAGGGAGAGGAGTAGGGTTAGTTAACACCCGAACCTCTATAAAATTCGTGTCTTAATCTTCTCCTTCTCTTTTATTATCTTATTAGTGCAAATTTTTAATTTCCCACCAATTCATCCTCCCCCCGCCCCTCTTCTTGGTGATTGTTTGGGCAACAATTGGTATCAGAGCAAGGTCTAGAAGTCAAGCCTAATTAGCTCTAGCAAAGATCAACAATGGCACAAGAAGGATTCCAAAGCCTCAAACCTTATTTTGATGGGTCAAATTATGCCCATTGGAAGTTTAGAATGGAGGCATATTTGGATAG
>CATIWF010087576.1:0-35192 GCA_949630135.1 Balakata baccata
TTTTATAATAATTATATTTATATTATTAAATATAATTAATTATATTAATTTAATTTTATACTTTATATTACAAAACTGAATTCATCAAATTATTTATATTTTTAATTTTTATATTAATAAACTTAAATTTTATGATAATTATATTAATAAAGATATTTATTTTATTAAGTATAATTATACAATAAATTAATAATATTAATTATACTTAATTAATTATATTAACCTTTAATTATATATTACTTAATTTTAAATATATAAATCAATATATAATATTATTTAAATTATTATATAATAATACATATGAGACCCACAATAATTTTTTAATCACTTAAAATTTTCTCTGTTTTATTTCTAATGTTGCAAGCTTGCAAAATTGAAGAGAGTAACTCTACTCATGCAATTGCACTTGAAAGTGCCATGCAGGACTTTGCAATTTTGGTTGAAAGCCAATGATGATGCTCTAAGCCTGAGGGAGGATAATTTGTAAATCTATAAAAATAAGTACTTCCTTCACTTCATTCAAATTATTGTTTAAAGTTTTTTTTAATCAATTAAGAATGTTAGTATTATTTTTTTCTTTTTTTATTTATTGAACAAATTAGTAAACACTAGTCTTTGGGAAAATTACAATAAATAAATAAATAAACTTTCAGCATTTTCAAGCTCTATGAGGATAAGAACTCAAGAAACCCGCATTAAATTTTCACAAAAAAAAAGAAGAAAATTACACGGTTTATAGATTTTGGAAAGTTTTTTCAATTTTAGTAACAATTTCTTTGTATTTTTATTCCCATTTTCTCTATTTTCAGTTTTATTAAATTTTCCTTTTTTTCTTTGCAAATATTAGATTTATTGTGTATTTATTACATTTTTTCATTTAATTGAGAAAAAAATGACCATTTTTTACATTTTAAACATGAATTAAGAATTTCATTAACTTGTACGGTCATTCTTGCATTTATTTATTTTTAATTATTTTTTAATTAATTTAATTAGCAAAAAATATAAATTTGTAATTAATTAACTTAATTATCAGAGTAAATCTTGGACAAACTTTAATTACAAAAAAAATATGTAAACTTATATTAATATAGTTATGAACAAGAAAATGACAAATATGTTAAAGGGGGTACGATGCATATGTAAAGCTTGAGTTGTGGGTTTGGTTGTGACTCATTTTGGAGGATGATTTGAGTTGTGATAACTTATTTCTATTTATGTCCAATGACCATTAATGATTTCTATATATGTTTAGAAGTGAAATTTCGATAAAATTTGATTATAGGAATAAGTTATACCTTTTCACCACCAGCGTTACTACTATGCTGAAAATTGTCATGACCATAAAAAAAAAATTATTCATGATCATGAAGAGTTTGTTTATGGTCGTAAAGGTTGTGTTTTAGGCAGAATAGTTCACGGATAAGACAAAAAGTATCATGACCGCGAACATGGTAGTGAAGGGGACTACTATAAATAGTCTAAACTCTATTTATTTCATTTAAGCTCGATCTAAAATGCCCCAAAATCCTAGCAAAGCCCAAAATTCTTAGAAAAATAATCCCCTACATAATTTTGATGAATTCTAAACTCCCAAAATACAAGATCTATCATTTAAGAGCAATAATCAAGCATGAATTTGAGAGATTTATCAATGAAGAAGATGAAATTGGAGAAAAAAAGTGTGGAGCTTGAGGGAACTCGGCTTTTCCACCAAATTAACCTTATTTTCTTCCTCCTTTAGAAGATAGAATTAACCACCAAGTATGTTAGGTAAGCTTAAAGTTTGGATTTTGAGTTGGCTGCATAGGGGGTAAGTACACATGTGCAATTTAATTTGCTAAAATAAAGTGATATAATGTTGAATGACATGAAAATGAGATATATGACATGCTAATGGAAATAATTGGTAACTAAGAAGGATATATATATATATATATATATATATATATAATGGACTAAATAAGTCAAAGAGCTATAAATGGTATATGAAGAAAAAAATTAAAGTTAAAGTTGATTAAATAGCATAGTTTTGGTATGCTAAAAGGCACTCAAGACCCATAATCGGTAAATACATAATTAATGAGAATAAAGTTATATGAGAATTACATAAGAAATGACTCTTGAATTCGTATAAGATATATTAACTAAGTAAATGATAAAAATATGACCTAGCATTCTAGGCATTCATATTATCAATGGCAAGATGTGTATAATGAAATAAAGGAAACATGGAACCTAAGTTTTCTAATATTACCATTAGAAGTTAGTAATGATATTTACACATGTATATTGTGGGGCTACTGACCCAATTATTTGTAAGCTAGGCGTGATGCCCATAGTAAGAATAGGTAGTTAGTAGTGCACAAGTTTTATAAAAACATTTAAAGTGTATGGAGAATGGTATAAAAGAGGTAAGCCTCTTACTTGAGAACTTATGAATTGATGGGTTGTATATATATTTAGAACTTGTATTTATGATATTAATTGATTGCTACTGGCATGCTACTTGTATATATAAAGATGATTTTTGTATGTTGATAGGAAAAGATACATTTGGTTAGCCTTAGTACCTTGTGTGAAATTTGACATTTAATGCAAAAGATACAAGCTTATACGGTTAAAGCATAATATAAATTATATGAAATGGACAAGTGCATGAATGCTATAAGCATGTTTTAATATATTTTATTATAAATGTTTGATAGGTTGGGTGATAATTGGACCACCATAAAGCTTATGCATATGAAGTTATACAACATAAATATATGACTATGAGTATAAATATGTTGAGAATACGTTTATATGTTTGTATAAATATGTTGAGAATATGTTTATATGTTTTGCATATTAATTGAAACATATGAGAATATGATGAGAATGCAAAGAATATGGTATTAAATTCCTATTTCTCCACATGTGAACTAGAATTAGAATAAATGATGCACCATTAAGGGGACTTACGGTACAAAACCAGTTATGTTTCTTAGGGACAAGGTGGCTTAAGCTTGTGGAGCGTCCTTGATCCCATTTATATACAGATGATATATTGTAATCAGACAAGGTGACTTAAACTTGTGGAGCGCTCTTGATTCCATTTATATACAGATATCATGATCCGTCAATGAGGCTTAAGCTCACGAAGCGCTCTTAAAGGGAAATCATAGTGAATACGGTGGCTTAAGCTCATGGAGCGCCCCTATTCCATATCTTGTATCCGGACAATCTAGGAACGAGATTTGGGCTAGTGACTAGAAAATGTGATATGAAAAGTAATTATGTGTCAAAAGAATTAAGGCAATAGTTATAGAATGAAATGAAATATATGGTGTTATGATTATAAATATTATAAGCAAGAATATGCTATTCTTAGAAATAATATACGTTCGAGTCTCCGAGAGATCAATACGTTGATTGATAATTGAAATATGAAAGAACCACTAGGTGGTATAGTTTTGAAATAACAATGCTAGGACTCTAGATGTACAAAATTGTGAAATATGATGATAAATAAAAGATATATATTTTAATAATCGGACTTGTATGTATAAAAAGATATTGAATGAACATACGATTATACATGAGTATTAAACTAATGTTGACATTGTTATGATTACATGCCATAAATTATGTAATTATACATTATGTTTGATATGCATACGTGCTTACTAAGCTATGAGTAGCTTAACATGTTTCTTCATACACGCAGGTTGAAGAGCCAGTATACAATATAAGTAGCAATTGACAATAGAGATGCCAAAGTCCATATAGAGGAGACCATGCAGATCGGACTTGAATCGGACATAGTCATAACATGCATTTATTTATTGCATTTATTATTGGGGATATAATTAATAATATTTGTTATATTATAATTATGTATTACAATGCAAAGTAAAAGAGGAAAAGAAAAAGAATAGATATAACTCAACTTGATATAATTGAGATACATGAGATAAATGCCTCGTAGGCCTAAACTTGTATATGATATGTGATTGAACAGATAAATCAGAACTAGTGATAGCTACTTCAAAATATATTCGATAAGTTAGACAAGCAAGTCTAAGTAGATATACATGCATAGAATATAATAATAAATTATATAGAAGAAAAGTTTTAAATTTGAACATGTTATGGCTATCTAGGCTATACCACCTCCTATGTGTTAGAGGTTATATTCATAATATATGGGAAGGTGTTATAAGATAAATATTGGAAAAATCTTATGTAATTTTGACTTTCATTAATTTTGCAGTAAACTTTAGATAAATTTTGGAGTAAATCTTTAATAAACTTTTTGTAACTTTAATTTTCATTAATTTTGTAGTAAACTTAGGGTAAATCTCAGATAAATCTTGAATAATTAGAGTAAATCTTGAGTATACCTTATTATGTAACTTCAACTTTCATTTTCTTGTAAACATTGGGTAAATTTTGGATATAACTTGAGGAAACCTTAATTAAATCTTTGATAAACTTTTTGTAACTTCAATTTTTATTAAATTTGTGATAAATCTTGGGTAAATTTTGAATAATTCTTGGGTAAATCTTAATAAATTTTGTGTAACTTCAACTTTTATTAATTTTTTTTATAAATATTGGATTAATCTTAGATATAACTTGAGTAAACCTTAATTAAATATTTGATAAACCTTTTGTAACTTCAATTTTTATTAATTTTGTGATAAATGTTGGATAAATTTGGAGTAATTATTGGGTAAACCTTGATAAATTTTTAATAAACTTTGTATAATTTCAATTTTCACTAATTTTATTGTAAATATTGAGTAAATTTTGGATATAACTTGAGTAAACCTTAACTAATTATTTGATAAACCCTTTGCAACTTCAATTTTTATTAATTTTACGATAAATCTTGGGTAAATCTCGGATAGATCTTGGATATAAATCTTGAGTAATTATTGGATAAATTATGATAAATTTTGAATAAATCTCGTGTAACTTCAACTTTTATTAATTTTTTGATTAACATTATATAAATATTGGATATAACCTGAGCAAACTTTAAGTAAATTTTTAATAAAATTTTTGTAATTTCAATTTTTATTAATTTTGTGGTAAATATTTGATAAATATCGGATAAATCTTAATTTTCGATATTTTTGTAATAATTTTAGGTGCTTTTTATATTTATTAAAAAAAACTTTAGTACAGTCGATATTTTTTTAAAAAAATTTTAAAAGATAATATTTTTATAAATATTTATCCGTTTTTTTGTTTTTCTAAAATACTAAAAAAAAGGAAGAAAAAAAGCTCACATTAGATAAATACTCTCTTCTCCTTATTGGCGTTATATATACTGTGTAATTTCACCTCGGATTATCAAATTTTTGTTATTTATATCGGATGCATATCAAATTTCTAACTTGCTCTTATTGATTTTAAAATTTTCTTAATAATTTTAAAATTGAATTGATTTGTCGAATATAAAATTATAACTATTATTTTTATCCTTTTAAATTATGATTTTTTCTGCTTTAAACATGCAATCATTGAATGTTTCCGATTATTAAAACATCCTCACCTCTATAAAAACAGGAAAACAAAACCTCGCCATTATCAATTTATTGAGCCCAACATAAGATAGCGTGTGCTTCGAACCAAAAAAAAAAAGTGTGTGGAAAGGGGAAGCTTCCCTTTCTCTGCCACAATATAAAAATAAAAGGTGGAGTATCACATATATATTTTGAAATTTAGAATCTAAATTTTGATTAATAGCTTATTTAAATAGCATCTCTAATAATATTCTTCATCTTATTTTTTATTATATTATAAAAAATTCACTATTTATTTTAGTTTTTTATGTACTCTAATAATACTATTTATCTCACTTCCTATTTTATTTTTTATTAATAAAGCTATCAAAAAAAATAAAAAGAGAAAGAGATAAAAAAAAGAGAGAAAAGAATAAAATAAATTAAAAAGAAATAATAAAATATTACTTAAGAGCTTTTAGTGGCTCTTAAATTTGAAGAGAAATAATATAAATTTTAGAAAGTGAGATAGTTAGGGAAAAAATAAAGAAGTTATTGTTAGATAAAGATAGAAATAAATAAGCAGTTAGGAATACTCTAAAAAATGATTGAAAAATATAAAATTCCATGAATTTAGAAAAAAAATGGAGATTGGAGGCTAGTGAAGACGCCAACGTTTATTTCGTTGCTTGGACAGTAAAGTATTGTTTAATTAATACTAGCGGCAGAATAGACCAATTACCAAGTTTTAATGAGTATATTGATGTAATTGTTTATAGAGAAAATTGTTATGTATTAAAATTATGGTATTTCTCTTCCGTTAAATTATATAGTTTTTAGAAAAAATTACAGTTCACTCTCTTTAGTTTGATATAATACATTAGTATCTCTATGAAATTTGAAAAATATACGATTTGTTCAATGTAATTTGATATAATATATTAGTTACTTCCCAATGTTTGAAAATTATACTATTTACCTCATGAAATTTTGACATATTGTACTAGTACCTTATTGTAAATTTAATTTATTAGACTAATACCTCCATGAGCAAATGAAAATATTTTTTTTTACTAGTGTAATATATATTTTTTTCAAATCTCGGAGATGTATTAGTATATTTTGTCAAACTACAAGAAGTAAATCATATATTTTTTAAATTTCAGGAGATACTAGCATATTATATCAAACTATAGAGAATAAATAGTAATTTTCCATAGCTTTTATTTTAAATTTTAAGATATTTATCGTTAATAAAAAATAATATTTTCTTTACTCATAAATTACTAGTATAATAAATCAAACTTAGTACTAGTACAATTGGGCAAACCTTAAAAAGTACCAGTATAATAGGTTAAATTTTGATAGATAAATAGTAATGTTTTTGTCATCAGTCTAACTTGTATTTTACAGAAAATCTAATGAAAGAATATATTAGTGTAATATGAAAGATAAATAATATAATTTTTAAATTTTTAAAAAATACTAGTATATTATATCAAATCTGATTAAGTAAATAATAATTTTTCTTCGTTTATATATATAGAGAAATATAGTTGTCGGCTTTGTCACCTTGGATCTGATACAAGTTGTGGAGTTTAAGAAGGGCTTCCCATTATTTTAAAATCAGATAAGAAAGACGTTATCATTAAGCATGCATAGTGATAGTATGAGTGTTGAGGAGATTCGAGCGTGACTTAGTTCCACATAGAATTTTCGTTGCAGAACAATTGCTGCCACACTTTAGCCAACAAATGTAAATATATGGTATACAAGAAACAGAATTTTCAATAGCCGTAATCACATGCATTAACGAGTTGAGATGGGGTTTGGTGTTGGGTTTACCAAATCAAATGGCGTTCAAAAATCGTGCTTTATTAGTTGCTTAATCAATAATTTTTAAGCTAATGATGATGGTGATTGTATATAATAATAATAATAATAATAATTTATGTGCGTAGCAAGATCTCATATTCTGAAAGTTTTGTTGTCATCATTAAACATAAATAATCAATACTTCATGGGAAAAATCTGATAACAAGAGGTAATCACATCAGATTGAGATTCTCTATTCCGGATCCTATGATCCGTTAATTCCAGAAAAAGACACTACAGAAATTAGATAAAGATCACAATGTCTCACGATCCATAATAGGAGGAGATCACACCATATTGAGATCCCCATATTCGAATCTTATGATCCGTCAATCCTAGAAGGAGATGCTGCAGAAATTATATGAAAATCTCAATGTCTCATGATCCACGATAGGTGGAGATCACACCATATTGAGATTCTCTAATTCGGATCCTATGATCCCTCGACTCTAGAAAGAGACGCTATAGAAGTCAAATAAGGATTCCAGGATCTCTCGATACTCAGATCACATGATCCCGTGAAATGACATCACCGGTCCCTATGATGCATGATCCGAAGATCCTAGGAGAGGACAAAAATACTGCAAAAGCACAGTACACCGAGCATGGTACTGACACGACAGGTAAGAAATATTAAATGAGCACGCGGCTCAAGCGCGGCGCTCAATGACTAACGTGGCCAGTTAGCTATAATCATGACCTGACAGAACCGATTTGAGCCATATTGTGCTAGAACGGAATTAGACGTATGATGAAGGAAAATATTATAAAAATTCCAGACAACATACCTAAGAGACAGGTGAACTCTTGATTTCTCTAGTTATTTTTCTCTTCATTTTATCCTCTTACTAACTTAAGCATCGAATGAGCTTCATCGGAGTCCATCTCCGGTCTAATATGTTTTTTTCAATGGCGCAAAATCCATCAGCTACGTGAGACAAAAGTTATCAATAAGGTTAGTGTTAGGTTTACCAAACCAAATGGTGTTCAAAAATCGTGCTTTATTAGTTGCTTAATCAATAATTTTTAAGCTAATGATGATGGTGATTGTATATAATAATAATAATAATAATAATAATAATAATAATAATAATAATAATAATAATTTATGTGCGTAGCAAGATCTCATATTCTGAAAGTTTTGTTGTATTTATCATATGTTCGATTTTATCATAGATTGTTTCTTTTAGGAATTTCATGTTTTTTTTTATAAATAATACAGTGTAATAACAATATCTTTTTATTAACTTGATTAATATAAATTCAGTCTAAGCAAATAATTTTCAGATAATGAGTGATAATAGAAACCTTGTGAGCTACACCAATCAACTTAGAACGGAACTTCGATTTAGTTACTAGTTGATTTGCCAGAAAAGTGGAGGAGATGACAATCTATAATTTGTGACCGATGGTGCTATAGTTAAGTAAGTCTGAATTTAGAAGCCATTATTGTTTCTGGGTTGGAACAATATCTTCTAAAAGCCCTAGATTCTTTTTTTTTTTTTTTCAATTGTTTCCTTCTCTCGTTGTGTGGGATTCGATCGCGAAATATGATAATGCAATATCAAAAAGGGAATGAAAGGTCTGAATAGTGAATATATTCAAGTGCAACAACTCACTTCCAAATTACATAAAAACATTCTCCAAGTCAAGAAAAAGAGTGAAAGTATTCCTTTGTATCTTTCATAGAACACAATCATCCATTTTATTCTCTCTGCTTTACTTTTACTTGCTTTAGGGCAAGAAAATCTCCATCCCCACTTGTCTACCACTTTAAAGATTTATGAAGAATCCATCCCCCACTCTTTTTTACCTCTTTTCATAAACACCCACAAGACTTTGTCTACCACTTCACCCATGTACAGTGATAATATTAAAGGTAATCCCTGGGGCATACAGGAATCAATCAATATTTGCAGCATCCATCCAAGTCCTGAACTTTGTTTTGGAATCTTTAATGCCCCATCATCATGTTAAATTGAAAATTTGGGCACGTTTTGATTCATATGAAGAGAATTTGGGCAATGTAAAAACAAGCTTTGCATTATCTGTAACCTCATAAATGTAAAAACTTACAACTTTTCTGTACATGCAAGGGAAAAAAAAAACCTCTAAATGGTGTGTCACAGGAAGCATAAGAACTGCTCCAGGGTGACTTATCTTATACAGACACATGCTGAAGTCATTGACCTGGAGAAAGCTATGTCCGGGAGAAATAGAACCCAACATCTTGTCAAAAATCATAATCTATGTCTGTCAAGTTCTGGGAGACCGAATGCTTAATGAGTCGTTCTTGCTCATCATACCGATCAAGGTTTTCACAAGGAGCAGGAAATATAGTTCCTATTACACGACCTTGAACAAAGGCACATTGAAATATATGCTTCTTTTTGTATGTTATGCCCACTGACATATCCCGAAATGTCACATTTCTCACTGGAATTTGTGCACTCCCATGTATTCGCACAGGAACGCGAACTCCTTGACCATGAACCCCTGTGAAGCTTATGTCCTTGAGCATTGGAACTGCCTTTGGATCATAACCTTTGTCAGGGTGTTCATTGTAATCTGTCTTGATAACAATACCAACTCGGACATTGTCAAATGTTAGATTGCGGTATGTTATTTGTCGAACATATCCACCTCTTCCAGGGGCTGTCTTGATCCGAACTGCACGCCTTGAGCTCCATACAGTGAGGTTTTCCACAGTGACATTTGACACACCACCTGACATCTCACTGCCAATTGATACGCCAGCACTGTTGTAAAGTTCAATCAAGTTGGATTTCAGTCACCATTTTAAGAGTGAAGACACACAATTACACATGCCTGTATAACTAAGATTAAAATCTGATTGTAGTAGTTTGGTACAGAGCTTTATTCCAGTTGAGAGAGTTCCACATGCAGCAAGCTGCAATTGTGAATCAACCAAAATCCAGGTTGCTAGAATGCTTCAGCTGTTTCTTCAAGTGAAGATTTTTATTTTCCATTTTATGGGTGACCAGGTTTTATTTAAGTGATGTTACATATGTACAGTATACCACAAACAATAACGGTAAACTATATTAGGATAGCCTTAAATAGGAGCCATTTCTCCTTCAATAATGTAATGTTTTCATCACAAAATCAGAAAATTCTGTACCCTTCACATGGACTATAAATAAAAAAAAATGAGAGATTTTCACATAGTCAAATAACATACAAGAAATTGGAAAAGAAAATTATGAAAGAGATTTCACCTGACCATGGAGCGAATTACAAGATTACGGATGAGAATATTCTTTGAAGTTCGTCCATATGCAATACCATACTGATCCCAGCCACTCTTTATTGCAATCCCGTCATCCCCAACACTTATATAACAGTTTTCAATTACCATATCCTCACAGGAATCTGTTTTGCCCAAAAATTTTGAGGTGGAATCAGGATAAAAGGAAGAAATTGCTAGCGAACTTTAACACTTATATACACCGGAGGAATCAATCATTTACCAGAAGTTTTCTATTCAATTCTGGATCAACTTGTGAGATAGATTCAGAGCCAAGATATTTTAATTTCTTACATTTTCACAAACATGATATCCTATTATTTATTTTATTAAATTTATTCTATTTTAATATTATTTAATATATTAGATATTAAATTATAAATTAATAATAATAGAATCTTTAAAAGACATCTCTTATGTCAATGACACCAAAGAAAGGGGATATTAAATGAATGAAATTAGGATATGGATGAAATATAATGAAATAGAGCCACTTTGAGGGTTAACACTTACGTACAAATTTCAATTACCATATCCTCACACGAATCTGCCCAAAAGTTTTGAGGTGGAATCAGGATAAATGGAAGAAATTGCTAGCAAACTTTATAAACATGCTTTACCATAAAAGACACTAGTAACATGAGCAAAAGACAGATGGTGCCTACATTAAGATGAGAGGTTGTTCTGCAGACCAACTAAATATAAACCTACTAAGGTATTATTAATTACACTTACCAACTATCAAGTTGCAGAGAAATGAAGAAAGAACAAGAAAAAAAGGAAAGGTAGGAATGAAATAAAGTGATATGGAGCAGTTTGTGTAAGGACAAGAATTAAGTCAGTTTAGGAACAATAAAACAAAGAAAATTGCAATTAAATTGATAATAGATTTGGACTCAGTGTTGAAGTTCAAAAGAAATTTCCACTTCAAGCAAATTCTACTTAAAAAAAAAAAAGTTCTCATCAATTCCAAAATACCTAAAAATTATGCCACTCCACCTAAACATACATAAAGAAGAATTTCCCATTAACCATAGGTAAAACAGTTTTCTGCTTGCTTTAAAGTACCAATTACCTTTCCTTATTATGAGGAGTGATTACTGCTAACTAGTTATTCAATTGGTAGTTCATCTCTTAAAAGAAGTTCTATACCAAATACGAGAGATTCTGATCAATAAAGAGGCTGATCATAAGTTGAGGTCAAAGAAAAGCCATTTATTTAGCCCACCATTATTTCTTCTAAGAAAAAGAAATACAACCTTAGTGATTACTTACCAGGATCAATTCCATCAGTGTTTGGGGCTTCAAATATGGGAGCCAAAATTGTGATATTCCTGACAGTTACATTCTTGCAGTCATAAGGATGGAGTGTCCAAAATGGGGAATCTTGCAATGTTATGTTAGTGATTATAATGTCACTTGACCACATTATCTGAACAAGGGGGCCCCTTGTGTAGTTGAGAAGCTTTTGACGATACTTTTTCCACCATGTTTGACCCTGTCCATTTATGGTACCATTATGTCCTGTTTATTAGCAAAGATAAACAGGACATCAGATCGTGTTTAAATAACCATTTTGCTAACAAAACAGGCTGAAAAAAATTCAATGCTCACCATAACATCATCCAAGACATAAGCTAGGCTCACGGCTTACCTAATTTTAGATCTGCCAATATGCATTTCAAACTATGAGGGATGTAAATGATGGCTACCTACAAATTATGTCATATTAAAAACAGTGAAACAGTGATTCCATTAGTTTAATATGCAAGTTCAAGATTCTACCAGCAATGGGGGGTGAACCTGACTGGATGATAGTATTAATTTTAATGATGGTCTTTGAGAGGAAAAACACTTCAAAAAGTGACTGAGGTGTACAGAACTAACTGCACCACTCATCATCCCCTCTCTCTTCTCTATTTTACTGCAAAATTTCTGCAGTAGGAAAGGTAACCCAAACCTCTATTAATTTTGCAGAAGATTTCTGAGTGGTGCACCAGTTGAAAGCATCACAATCAATAAAACTTTACGACATTAGGTGGCATAAAATATCCGCCCTAGGTTTCTTCTAGTTTTAAATATGACACGAAAAGGCTAAGGAAAATGGCTTGATTGGCTACCCTCAGTCCCAACAAATATATGGCAGTTAATTTCCATAAAGGAAGTCTTATTGACTTAAGCACTATCATAGGTTGCTGGTAAGTTTCAAAATTTTAAAACTTGCTTTTTCCTGAAGCTCTTTTTTTTTTTTTTATAAATTTTATTTTATTTTAAATAACAGTTTCTAGATGTCTCAGATAAACATTCTTTATTTACCCAATTTGTTGTCTTTATGAGAAAACTTCTTTCCACATTCAGAAATCAGCTTCTGGCTGCTCAACAAAACTCCTATTTTCATTTGATAACTTTTCATAATGTCATGTGAGGGATCACTCAGTTCAAAACACCAGTGGATTAGGATAGCTTATCTTTTTCCCATGGTAAATTGACATCTATATAAAAGATATCAAGTTCTATTTTCCTCTATCTACTTAAGGAAAGAAATAAATACAAATCATGTGTATGATGATCCTCATGCTACATTCATCCATAAACAATGTAATGTGTATATCCTACCAGTCACTTTCCGAATTACGGATTTTAAAACAAAATATCAGATCATGCAACAAAAGTTATTTCAGTGAGGCTCGTTAAAATTGCATTAACTGACCTGTTATAACAACATCTTTGAGATTTTGACCATGAATTAAACTCCCATACCTAGGTCCTGGATGCTCTCTTCCATATCCATATGAAGGCAATGGGGGCATTAGTGGCCAATACTTCTCATCCTGTTCAATATCACATACGGGAATAAAACAAAAAATAAGTAATAAGTTTGCTTCACTAGAATCAACAAAACAAAATGAAAATAATTTATTTGTGGAAAAGGAAGTTAAGTAGGCAGTCTTAATAATGCATACACAAGTAATAGGCACCACAATCTGTAAAGTCTTGAACAATTTGCAGAACAAGTATGAATCTAGTAATGTCTACACAAGTAATAAAACTTTGCAATCATAATCCCAAAAGTATGAATCTAAATAGCTGTCTATCATGCATATCTAGCTTCCTAGCTTGAAACATTTTCCAGGGCACCAGAACAAGCCATCAAACTTCTAAGTCGATGTATGCCGAATTAAATACAAGGTTTAAATTTATAGAAAGACCATGCTAAAATTGGAAATTGATCATTAGAACTCAATAATTATCGCAACACATACGTAAATCAAACAAGTCCACAATCTCAAACTCAAATAAAGCAAGAGACACAGAACGCTAACCTCAATTCCAAGTATAACAGCATCCTCAGCAAGAAACAAAGTCATATGACTAGTAAGATTAAACGGGGCGGTGAGCCATCTCCCAGGAGGAACATTTAACTGCCCTCCACCTTTCTCACCAAGCTTCGAAATCGCCAAAACCGCGCTTTCAAACGCCTCAGTATTCAACTTGACCCCATCACCCACCCCACCAAAATCGGTCAAATTAAATGCCACAGGTCTCAATTTTGGTATCGGCCTCATCGGCACCCGCCAGAACACCGAGAATCCTCCACCCACCACTTTCCACTGCCACACAAATACCGAGGCAAATGCGGCGATCCATAAGACAGTGAAAAGGGTTTTATGCGAAGTCAAGAATGCTGTCACCCACCGCTTCAATTCAAACCGCTGGTAAGGGAACCGCCCGAATGGCGCCGTCTCTACCATTGTTAATTTAACAGAAAAGTTCACAACTTTGCCTTCTTTTTCTGGGTAATTAGTGGGTACTCTGGTTAACTGAGAGAAGAAACGACAAGTGGAAGTGGTTTGAAGACGTGGGATTTGGAAATGGATCTAATACATTGAGAATTTTGTGTTGTTTAGTTCTGAAAGGAAAAGGGAATTGGGTGATATGTAGAAGATCAAAAGATTGTTGTTGAGTATAAGTATATTTGAGGGGAAAGGAAAGATTTAAGAATTCAGTCTTAAACCATGGTGGTGCTGTTAATAGTTACAGACAGGTCCTGTCATTGATTCCAGACAAGGGATCTCAAGTTCTTAACCATGGAGGAGTTAAGATGGGGACACGTTTGCCGTGAATTTTTCTTTTAATGGTACACAAATTAATGAACAATTCAATTAATTTGTAAAAATAAATACTAAATAAGCAGTTTATTCTTATGATTTTTTTTTTGTCCTTCGACCAGAAACCAAATTTAAATTGATTTTCTTCAACAATAATAATATCTCTCTTAAATGTATTTATGTGGCTGAAATTCTTAAAATTAGAAACACGAAATACTCTTCAATGTAAATTACTTCAATCAGTACGTAAATAAATTATTAATTCAATTATAAATTATCGTCTAGGAAGAATAATTATAATTTTTACATCTCTCTCAATTTTATAAATTTATGAGTAATATCAAGAAAGAAAATTTCATTTAATATATGCCATACTACTCTTGCTGTGATGATGTAATGAAGAAGGCAGTTCAGTGAAGGTGTAGTTGTTAAAGTGGAGAAAAGAGAGTCTGAGGGTACTTGCATTAGTTGATAATGATATATTGATAAACTATTCTATTAGGTATAAATGATAAGATGAACATATATATATATATATATTCTAAGCATGAGTCTCAATAGTTTGTTTCCTGAATTTCCAAATTTGTTTAAATATTCATAGCAAGCTGAACTTAGACATCAAAGCTAATTGATGGAAAAGCCTTTCAATTGGATTGCTTGATGGATGATTGCCTGTTTAACAATTTACTAACTAATACTAATAATAATAATAATTCCTGCACCAGCAGCATTTGTTGATGAGAAATGCTTTCCACTGTATATTTTTAATATAAAAAAACGTGTTTTTTCAGCAGAAAATATTATTAGTTTTTATAATAAAAGTTAATATTTAATTAAAAAATTTATGATGAAAAGTATACGAATGAGTTGATTGTATTGGATATCAACTGCTGTAGAAGAAGCACAAATCACAGCTAGCAAAGGTTTTTGTTAAGGAAAAGTATGAAATGGGCTTTGGTGGGTGGGTGAAATAGGTGTAGGGTTGCAATAATTTGGTCATTAATACATTGAAATTGCAGTGGACAAGCTACGATGCACCTACCAAGAACAAACTGTTCATTCTTCTGCTTGTCTTGCTGGAAAATTTCTGCAATTCAATATACAAAACCAAACACTTAATTTATTATTTTTTAAAGCAAAGATCAAAACACTTCTCAACTCCTAGGATTGTAGCAAGTTACATGTTGTTCTTAGTATTACAGCTTATGAACTTAATAAAATATCTTAGTATTACTGACATGGGTAATTGGCTTGATTTTTTTTTTTATTTTTCTATCATACTAATCTGAATTTTAATTTGGTTGATTTTAATCCCTCCCGTTCCAATGTTAAGTGGGTAAGCTTAAAATCATACAGTATTTGGGCCTTAATTCTTGCAACTAAGAGGACAAAATTAAATTAGAAATATCATTTAATATACATAATTATAATTATAGATATTAAATTAAAATATTAATTTTTAAAAAAAATTAAAAAAAATTTATTTTAAAAAGCTAAATAGAAATGAAATTGAAAAGAAAAAAATTATTTTTTTTTAACAATCTAAAATGACAGTTTAAGCGAAATAAGTTTTATTTTATTACACAATAAATTATGGAGAGGCTAATAGCCTGCCTGATTCTCTAGCCTTTACAGGTGTCAAAGTGCAATTGGCTCCTTTTATCGTGCATGCTCAGCGATATGCATTCTTGAGAGGATAAGCCCAAGAAAGCCCATGAAGTTTAAACAGATTGAGAGTCAGCGAACAACATAAGAACTAGTAGATTGCTCAATCATGGCTCTCAGCATTGCCTCCACCTCATTTTCAACCGTTCCAACCAGTTCCAGGTCCTAATTGCATCTATTCCCTTTCTTTGTTTTATTGGCTCTTTCATCTTAAGATTATAAATATTTTTCTTTAACTGGTTGATTTCCGTAGTTTTGCAAACAGGGAGACACCTCAAAAGTCTCTGGTGGGGAAATTTTCAGCAGGCCAGTGCAAAGTGGCGATACCAAAAGTGAAAGTGAATGCAACCAAAGGAGTTTCAAGTGTCTGTGAACCACTTCCTCCAGATAGACCACTGTGGTTCCCTGGTAGTTCTCCTCCTGAATGGCTAGATGGGAGGTATTTCTTCTATCATTAACCTCGATGGCTCTTCAAAAATGTGAACTTTATTTCGTATTTCTTGTTTTTTCATTTACTTTACATAAGCATAAATGCTATTGCAATTATATAACAAGACTCTACTGCAAATGAATTTCTGCATATGATCGATGTTAAAATGGAGTAGGCTTATTTAATCACTATTGATATGATATCTTTCTTTCTGTTGTAGTCTTCCTGGAGATTTTGGCTTCGACCCACTTGGATTAGGTATGCCTTTATTTCGGATGATTGAGCAGATACTAAATTTTCATTAAGTTTGATGTTTTTTATGCAAGAGTATCGAAACTGTATTGAATTCAAATGCTTGTTGATCTTGTTCCATTCAATAAATTAATTTTAGCTGTCCCTTGCAAGCAAATTACCAGAAAATAGCTGTTTATCCCAATCTGGAAATATGTTAATACAGTAAGTTGAACTAAGCATTTAATTATAACCTGATGTAATAATGTAAAATAGCTGATTTAAGCATTTAGAGAGACGAATTGATTTTAGTTTGGATGCCTAAGATCCCCCAAAAGAAATATGCTGCTATTATATACTTGAGGTTCTGTTCTTTTTTTTTTTTCTTTTCCATTAAAGTGATTAATTTCAGCTCGCTTTAATTTTGCTTTTAGGGAAGTTGCTTGCAAGAACATAAAATTGCAGCTTGTTCTTGATATCCATCAGTAAAGTTTGAATTTAGGCTCAACTTATTGTAGTAATTATAAATCATGTATTGCAGGATCTGATCCAGAATTGCTGAAATGGTTTGCACAAGCTGAGCTAATGCACAGCAGGTGGGCAATGCTTGCTGTGGCAGGAATTCTGATTCCAGAATTGCTTGAACGCTTAGGTCTGATAGAGAACTACGATTGGTTCGAGGCAGGTGCGCGAGAATACTTCGCAGATCCTACGACATTGTTTATAGTGCAGTTAGCCTTGATGGGTTGGGTAGAGGGAAGAAGATGGGCAGACATTCTTAATCCTGGTTGTGTAGACATTGAGCCTACAGTACCTCACAAAACCAAACCCAAGCCAGATGTTGGCTACCCAGGTGGATTGTGGTTTGATCCGCTGATGTGGGGCAGAGGGTCGCCGGAGCCTGTAATGGTGTTGAGGACTAAGGAGATTAAGAATGGCCGTCTTGCTATGCTAGCATTTGTTGGATTCTGTTTCCAGGCTATTTACACTGGTGAAGGTCCCATTGAAAACCTGATGGCTCACATTGCAGATCCTGGTCATTGCAATATATTTTCGGTAATTCGCCACTCCATTCTCTTCAGTTATTGATCATTTCATTGTTTCAGAATCGTTCGAAATAACATAAATACATATATGCTTCTTTCATGGTTGCAGGCTTTCACAACTAAATGATCAAATGGTTCCACAGAGCCAGGGCCTGTGTAAAGTTGTTGATTATGAACCATATAAGTACCAGCAGACCAGTGTGCATTTTCTTTGCTGTTCCTTTTAAATTGTATTGCATTCACAGCGTTCCATTTGCCAAATATATCTGATTCTTTTTCTTCTTTAATGATCACTGAATGATTTGATGAGGCGAGGCAAGATATCTAAGTTTAGCTGTAGGACTTGTAGTCAAATTCCAGGTCTAGAATACAAGGAAATTGAGAATGGAATGTCCCAGAATGTAGGCAAATATACAAACTTTATAACTAGAGGTTAGGATTTAAGTAAAAAGATATCAATATTGACAGGGTCAACAGTAGTTGAATACCTCTCACTTTTATATCTAATTTGAATCCCGTAAGAGGTTTGTTTAATATCTCTCTTGCAATTCCTAATATTAGAACGGAAGGTAAACTTGCCAGCTCCATCACTAATTTCATCTCTCAAACATCACACGTAAACCAACATGCAACAGTTCCCTCTTTATCCAAGATTAAACAAAAAGAAACTAACCTATCCTAAGAACAAAAAGACTTGGAGAACAACAAAAAGATTTTCTCCGACAGCGGCTCGTTCATTCCCCGGAGCTGTCCCTGATTTCCGGCTTGGAGATGACCGTTGCTCGCCTTTCCCTTCTTGTTCTCCTCTTTCTCCTTCGACTAATTTCTCTCTGCAACTTCTCTTTTTCCTTGTCGGAGAATGAGGCTCTTCTCAAGTTGAAGGAATCTTTCACTAATGCTGATGCCTTGAATGATTGGGTTTCAAGTTCTGATCCTTGTAAGAAAAAATGGGTTGGTGTAATTTGCTTTGGTGGTGGAATCGAAGGTCTTCATCTCTCTGATTTAGGTCTCTCAGGATCCATTGATATTCAAGCACTACAAGAACTTAAAGGCCTTAGAACCGTCAGTTTCGCCAACAATTTATTCTCAGGTCCCATTCCAGAGTTTAACAAACTCGGTGCATTGAAATCTCTCTTGTTGTCCCACAATAAATTTTCTGGTGAAATAGCAAGTGATTACTTTACTCCAATGTCGTCCCTGAAGAAAATTTGGCTCTCTAATAATAATTTCACAGGGAAAATACCTGATTCAGTGATGCAGCTCTCGCATCTCAAGGAGTTGCATCTTGAATGGAACCAATTCACTGGACCAATCCCGCCATTGAAAGATTCCAGCAAGATGCTAACCTCTCTCGACATTTCGAACAATCTTCTCTCAGGAGAAATCCCCTCTTCCTATTCCTCATTCAATGCCACTTCATTTGCAGGAAATAATCAACTCTGTGGAAAACCACTTGATCGACTCTGCTCTTCAGGCCCTACACCAGAGGCAGATGTCTCCTCCTCCTCCTCTTCTTCTTCTACTTCTAGTACATCCAGTGAGGGTAATAGCAAAACCATTGTTGTGGTGATGCTAATAGCATTAGTAGCAGTTTTCGTTGCGCTCAGCATTTATTCCGGAAATACCAAGAATTATGACGATGACTTTAATATACTGGAGAAAGAAAATCTGGATGAAATGGTGCTGCCTGTGAGGTCAGAGGGTTCAACCAAGAAATCATCATCGCTACATAGCAATAACAGTACTCGAAGAGGTGGAGGGTCTAGCCGAAAGGGATCAACCCACCACAGCAAGCATGGGGGTGATATTATCATGGTTAATGAAGACAAGGGTAGCTTTGGGTTGCAAGATTTGATGAAGGCAGCAGCAGAGGTGCTAGGAAGTGGAGGGTTGGGGTCTGCCTATAAGGCCGTGATGTCAAATGGATCATCGGTGGTGGTGAAGAGAATGAGGGAAATGAATACGTTGGGGAGAGATTCATTTGATGCGGAAATGAGAAGATTTGGGAGAATTAGGCACACCAACATTTTGACTCCATTAGCTTACCATTTCAGAAAGGAGGAGAAGCTTTTAGTTTCAGAATATATTCCTAAAGGCAGCTTGTTGTATGTCTTGCATGGTACATATACATAATCTACCTGTCTTATAGTGAATTTTGACACAAACTGCTAATACATGTGTGTGTATATATGGTTTCAGGTGATCGAGGAATTTGTCATGCAGAACTGAATTGGCCAACCCGATTGAAAATAATAAAAGGAATGGCAAATGGGTTGAATTTTCTGCATTCAGAATACGCAACCTATAACCTTCCTCATGGGAATCTCAAATCCAGCAATGTTCTTTTAACTGAAACTTACGAACCACTATTAGGCGATTATGCACTGGATCCATTAACCAATCCCACCCACTCTGCACAATCAAT
The DNA here is from genome assembly GCA_949630135.1 of Balakata baccata. Lineage (NCBI taxonomy): Eukaryota > Viridiplantae > Streptophyta > Magnoliopsida > Malpighiales > Euphorbiaceae > Balakata > Balakata baccata. Next base: position 20,545 of record CATIWF010087576.1, read on the forward strand.
GTTTGCGTATAAATCCCCTGAATATGTTCAAAACAACGAAATCTCTCCCAAATCTGACGTATACTGTCTGGGGATTATAATTCTTGAGGTAATAACTGGGAAGTTCCCATCTCAGTATCTTGCCAATGGCAAAGGAGGAACAGATGTTGTCCAATGGGCAATTCAGGCAATTTCTGAAGGAAGAGAAGAAGAATTGATTGATCCTGATATAGCTGACAAAACCAGTACAGATTCAATACAGAAAATGGTGCAATTGCTTCGAATTGGAGCTGCCTGCACCGAGTCGAATACAGCGCAACGGTTAAACATGAGCGAAGTCGTTAGAAAGATAGAAGAAATACAGGTTTGATTGAGGAATTGATCAAAAGTCTTACTCTGCCATTTTTAATAGGTTGCGTTTGTTAGGCAAAGGCTGTACCTTTGAGAGGTTCTTCTGCATTTGCAAATTCACATTTTCTGGGTACGGAAAATTAAGTGCCATTTTCTCGGAAAATCAATTTCTTTAGGCTCCTCCATTTTGTAAACAAATAACAAAATTTTTGATTCTAGATTTGGTGGCCGGCCTCTCACTCTTTGTACATTAATATCAGATTTTTTTAACCTTTTTCATGCAGATATCCCTACTAAATTAATTTGTAATTCATGTTTAGGGCGATAGTTTTTTCCTTTATTTTTTAATTTTTAGAATTTTTCATGATATTTTTTTTTGAATTATAATGTAAAGTTCATTATTGATTTGGAAACATTTGTACATAGATTCTGGCATATTGAATACATATGATGTTTATCAACTCTATTCACTAATTAAATGAATAGAAATATTGAAAAAATGATATTTTTTTGTAAATAAATTGAATTCAAGAATTCATTCATGAATCAAATCTAATTTGCGTTGGAGAACAAAATTCCCTCTAGCTTTTCTCTCCCCACTTCCCCCATTCTAAACCTCTTCATTTTAGCAGTCACCACTCATCCTTTATTTTTCATGTGTTTTCCCTATTAGTATAGTTGTTTAGTGAATAAAATAAAGTTTTTTTTTTGTGTGTGTTCTAACTAGGTTGGAGTTTATTTTCCTCTTTGTGTTGGGTAGATTATAGATCTACTCTAATTTGAGTATTAGTGGTTTGATTTGTCTTAAAAAGTTGTATCTGAAAGTTTTAAGTGATATGTTCTTGATCTAATCCTCTCTGCTTTTCGGCAAATTTAGTCTAAAGGAAATAGTACAATGCTAGAAGATAGTTTTTAATTGTGAATGTGCTTTTGAATGCCTCAAGCCTGAAGTTGCTCTAGATCTTATATATTTATAGATTTCTTTTTACTTTTCCTGAAATCTGATTAAGTTTTGTTCTTAAGTTTGCAGTGTATCCATTCAAAACTTTTTTATGCATGCTGTTTTGTAATTTTTTATAGCTTATTTTCGGTTTATAATTCTTTTTTAGTACTTCTACTTAGTGAAATTGATGTTATAATGTAAAATTTTTTTTCCTCTTTCAAATTATGAATGAATATACATATTTGATAAAAAAAAAAAAAAGTTCAAATTTGATTTCATTTAGGGGTTAAATTAATATGCATTTTTATTCATTTGACAAACAAATTTATAATTCAATTTAAGTAAATAATTTATAATTTTATAAGTATTTACCTTTTTGTATGATAATTTAAATTAAATTTGTAACGTTCAGCGATTTAAGCTCTGGTCGTGCATGACCGTAATCAGGTGTGCTAATTCGATCGGAATCTAAATTTGGACACATGGAAAAATTATAAATAATAAGAAAATATAAGTAGGGATGTTAGTATATGATAATTAAAAAGTTTAGTGAAAGAACTGGAAAAAAATAAAATTTTTCTACAGACAAAATCGATATTATTAAATTTGTTTAGAAAAAATGTGTAAGGATTAGGAAATTATGAGATGAAAGTAGAATTTCTCATAATAAAATTTTAATCAAAATTAATTAAGCTAATTAACCAATAGAAAAAGAGATTAATCTAATTAGTGGGACTCATATGCATAAATCTAAATATAAAAATCAAAATTTGTGACATATTCTTCACTTATCCGACCAAACCCACCATCATCATTATCCTCCCCTTTCTATGGCTAACCATACCCTCTCCTAGCCCTCCATTTTTATGTCATTTAAGCTTCTAAAAGAGTGGGGGAAAAAAGAGTTTAAAAAGAGAAAAATTAAAAATTAAGAAGATTCCACATAAGTGAGCAAGAAAGAAGGAAGGAAAAAAGAAGAAAAAGGAAGAGAAGGTTGGGGAAATTTGGCCACTATTTCAAATTATCAATGTGAGTTTTTTCATCTCAAATCCAATATTTTTCCACTTATTTGAGACTCTTGTGGTTGGTTGTTGTGATTGAAATTGATATATTAGAGTTTGTATTGATGTTGTATGACTAGGGTTTGGAAGTGTTAGATTGATAGTGGGAAGATGAAATTGAACTTTAGGTTGTTGTAAATAATGGTTTATAGCTTTAAAACTAAAAAAATGTAACTTATTTGAAGATGTAGGGGCTGCCTAATGAGGGGAAATTAAGAGAAAAATGATTGAAAGTGATTAATGGTGAATTAGTAATGAGATGGTGATGAATGTAAAGAAAACGATCATTAACTTAGTGGGGCTGTTTTGGTTGTGATTAGTGGCGTGAGTGACTAATGGTTGTAATGAATATAAATGAAGTAAAGAAAAGAAGAATTAAATATATTGAAAGAGGTGGAAAAATATTTAGAATACTATATATAATTCATACATAAATATTTGTTATATGTGTGACATTGAAGAAAATTTTGTTTACTTTGTGAAGGTCAAACAAATAGGCAAATGAGTGTCCATCAAGAGATTGAGAAAGGAAAGGAAAGGAAAAAACTATCTAAAAGTGAAGAAAGAGGAATGTTTGATGCTGTATAAGTAAGTGCTTATTGGATAAAAATCTTGTATGCTTTAATATATGTGCAATATTGTGTATAATGTGTGTTGATGCATCTGGTTTGCAATATTGTATATTAAATTGTTGTTTTTTTTTATTTTGTGGTAAGATTGTGTGAAATATTAAGTTTTATGATTGTATTTATAATCTGGAAATTGTAAGTATAAATATGGATACATAGGGCTATGAAATTAATTAAGTTACAATAAAACTAATAAGTATCCTGTTGCACATGCACTAGAATAATTTTAATAAAATTAATCATAACTTAGGCTGTGGAATTTGGATTGACTCGAAATCAATTGGATATGATAGCTAATACATAGTGCTAAAAATGTTATGAAGAACATAAGTTGAAATTCAATTTGTAATTGGGTAAAAAATCGGCTATAGAATTTCGGACCTAATTGAACTAATAAAATCCTGGGCAAAAATTTAATGAACTTCACTTGGTAATTTGACCATAACTTTTGACAGAAAATTCGGACTCCCTTAATTCTTTTTGCAAATTCAAACTAAGAAAATAAAATAAAAATTCATAGAAGACTATAAAGTCTGAATCAAATTGGAAATGGACCAAAATTTGGGCTCGATCCCAGGACTGAAATCTACCTTATAAACTGATTTTTCATGTTCTATGAAGTAGAATTGAGATGAATGTCGGAAAATTTTTAATATTATTGTTATATATGAGACATAAAGTATGTTATTATGTGATATTTGTAAATTTAAAAATAAATATAAAAAAATAATATACTTGAAGAAATGATAAAAAGAGTTAATAATGTCAAAACTCAATTATGTCTAGTTTAAAACTAGAATAAAGGATAATTTGACATGTCAATTAAGAATTGAATAAAATTTATATGCAGTTTAATTATTGTAAAAAAAACGGGTAATGACACTATTAGAAAGAAATCTAGTGATGATAATAATATATATATAAACTAGGCGTTAATATATATATATATATATATATAATTTAAAAGGTCGGTGGGGCCTAATTAAAAAGCTAGAAAAGACAACTATATATTCATATTAATGAATTCAGATGCATATATTATGAGTTTGATAAAATAATAATAATAATAAATGCTTGGAACAATTTTAAATATATCACTAGATTTAGGACATAAAATTATATTAGATATTGTTTATTAATTGATGGATTAATTGTGATGAATCAGTAGGTTATGAATGATGATGAACCTGCTGATTTTAAGTGATGAATCTATATGTTTAATTGATGAATCTCCAATGTATGCAGTATAATTAGTAAGACATGTAATAATTTATGTATGTATGCAATATTTTTATCCTGTGAAGCGCCACTAAATTATCAGCTCAGTGTGAATAAATTTTTCTCGCACAGGTATAAAAGGTCTAAAATGTTAGAATAATTGTTAGAAGAAGAAAGAAATACAAACATACAGCATTTTAAAGCTTTAAATTTACTTTTGTATATTTTGAAGAAGTATTGTAATATATTATCAAGATTTTCTCATGTAATGTATATAGTGGGGCAAATAAGTATAATAATAAGTAAAAATTCTGGTCTAAAAATATATGTTTCATATCAAGATATAAAGTAATGTTTTTTTATAGTATATATTTATTAATCAATTAAATAATAATAAAAGAAAAATAATATAGGCATTTTAATATAGTAGATTGTTTAAGGTAGATGAACAAGTAATATCTATTTACTTTACAATTCAAATGCAATATAGGGTTAAGTGGCGTTACAAAATTAATTTTATAATTAAATTTATTGAACATTTATTAAATTACTTCATGGTTGTCAAATTCAGACTGGATCGGTCAGTCTGACCGGAATAATTGTGAACCGGTCTTCTGAAGGGTTCGGTTGACCAACCCGTCCCGGTTTGACAAGTTGACAGGTTGATTAAAATTGCAAACCTCACGGAAGAGAAGAACCGAGCATTGGACGCTGTAACAAACGAATTCCAAGTTTAGCCATTGAGCCATGCGCTCGCTATTGTTTTACTCTTACAAATATTAACTTTATATATAATTTAAATATATTATATTTTTAATAATTTCCTATAAATTATTTTTATGATTATTTTAATTTCTATTTAAAATAAAAAAATTATATTTTTTTAAAGTTATAGCCTATTTTAATTTTCAAAAACTAAAAAAATTTATAAATAAGTAAATTCTATTATTCTATTTATTTAATAACAACAATTATTAAGATTATTCAAGATAAACATATAATTGACAAATTTAAATTTAAACATTTATATTTTTATTATTAATATACATTATGATAAAATTTTTATATAAGTTATTGCACAGTTGTTTTATTTTCATTAAAAATATTTTAGATAAGAATTTAATCCATATTGAACATTATTTTTAAAAAAATTAATATTTATTATGACTTTACCTTTTAAGAAAGAAGGAATATACAAATAAATAAATAATATTATTTTATAATATATATATATATATATATTATACAATTAAAAATATTTCTAAATATATTTTTGTATTAATTTGAATTTAAATATTATATACTATTATGTATGAAATATGTTAAATATTAGATCTTAAAGAGTTCTATTTTAATCCGATCAACTCCAATATAGTTTCTGCTGAATCTCTAATCTTAATTTTCTATTTTTTCCGATTCGTTAGCGGACTGGATTTGATAATCTTGAATTACTTTTTCTTAACATAATTTATGAAATTACTTTGCATAGACATGATACTTCCAAAAGTGCGGAAAAAGAAAACATTATGGAAAACAAAAAGAGAGAGGACGAAGCATTGCCAAGTCAAAACAATTTCAAGGCAGTCAAATTGACACGTGTAATGACTACGTGGCGCCGAAAAATCGTTCAGGATCTTCTTCATCAGACATGAGACATGCCCTTTGCTTTCTTCTAAAAATAGTCACTTCTCAGGGCAAGGCAGAGTGATTGATATTAATAATGTGCAGAACGGCGGCGAGGGGGCTGCTCTCCGGCGCTTCCGTAGGTAAACGTGGCTACACCCGTCTCAGATTACTAAATCCTACATTTTCTCGATTTTGCACCTCGGTGAATCCTCAATCAAACTCCAATCAAAACCCTAATAATCCCACATGTGAACATAATGAATCCGATTCAACGGCATCGTCATCATCTACGTCTTCTTCTTCTTCAAATTAGTCAACATCATCTACTGCTGGCGAGGCTTGACACTCTCACCATCGCCATTAGAGGGGGATACCGAGAGTTGAGTACCAAGATGAGCAAGCTCACGTACTTCAAGCTTCCCTTCGCCATGTGGTATGCGCTTTTCAAATTTCATTCATTTCTGGTTTTGTTTCTTTAATTCGTTATACGTTCAACACCTCTTCAACAGGAAAAATAAAACAAGAAAAATAAATATGTACCAAAAAAAAAAGCAAGAAAAATAAATTTTTGATTAATACCTCTGAGAAACATCACGGAATAGTGAATGAGCTTATTTAATTTAGAATGGATGATAATAAGAATGGAGTCTAAATGGGCTGTTGCAGATACGGTTGGGATGGACTGAAGAAGCCTTGATCGCTGGTGCAAGAGACGCTGGTATCTCCCCTGTCATTGTGGGATCTTTCCCTCGAAAAGAGGCCGCATTAGTAGAGGTATAGTTTTCTCACCCGTTGTAATGCAACTATACTTCTTCACCTACCGCTATTTTTTTCCCGGGAATATAAATTCTGGACGTTATTTAACGTTGCATTTGTGCACTTTATCTTTACTGAAGGTACCTCTGATCTCTTATTGAGTCTAACTTTGCAATATGTTCTTGGACCCCATGATTTGAACGTAATATCTGACCGCCTCTTCTCTGCAGCGGGAGTCAAAACCCAATTATAGTGCCTAAAGATTTTCTTTTTCCTCATATGAAGAGAGTGTTTTCTATTGATAATTGATGCTTCTATTATGTAGTCCCTTTTACGAAAAAACAGAGGAACCTGTTGGGTGTGGTTGATATGTCTGCACATATTGTGCATATTTTAAGGTTCACTGGTTTAGAAGAGGTTTGTATTTTTCCAGATGCACTTTGTGCTGTTTAGTTATAGCTCAGACCCCGGAAATCACAAAGTCTGAGAGAGAGAGAGAGAGAGAGACAAACGAGAAAATAGTTGTGTCCTTGAGTTTTCCGTCAACTCATGCGAAGTTTTCGGGACAAAGCATTGGGACTTTTTTCCCCCCCACTAATGCCCAATTATATTGATTCAGCTTCAGAATGCCCAGTCTTCTATATGGTTGTATCAAAAGTCTAATAATTTCATAATTTCCTTTTCTTTTTTCAGTTTTTCATGGACGACTGCTTACAAAAGCTTTTTGACAGAAATGAGTCTGGAGAGGACTTGCAAAACTTAGTACCCAGTGAATGCATCTTGAAGTTTGTTAGGATTCGCCTAGAAATGCAAGCTCCCTACATATCAAAGTGGCCCCAAGCACTGAGCATCCAAGTACTGTTCTCTATATGCTTTCTTGTCAATTAAAGGCAAACTTATATTTGTGAAGATGAAATTCTCAACAGCTTTGTTTTATTACTGTCTCCACAGGCACACCCGTCAAATGTTTCAACAAGCTTTAAGCAGCGGGCAGCACTGGTCAATGAAATCTGGCATGCTACTGGTGATGAAACCTCTGATATTGATTGGTATGTAAAGCGCACTGTTCTAGGAGGAATATACTCGACTACTGAGATCTGCATGCTGACTGATAGTTCCCCAGGTTTATTTTCTTGAACTCTTACATAATTATTAGCTATAATTGAGAGAAGAATAGTTCCCCAGGTTTATTTTCTTAAACTCTTACATGTTTGTTAGCTCTAATTGGGAGAAGAAAAAAATTCACATGTGGAGAGTGTTTGTAATATGAGTGTGATTCGTTGCACAATTGTTTCGCATCTCTTGGCTGCCCAGCCCCATTATGGATTTCAAGATGTTTTTCCTTTGTGCTGCCAAAGAGAGCTGTTGCCTTGTCTCTATCCTTTTTATTTATTTTTAAAATTTTTTTTTTATTAAAGTGACCAGTTGTTTCGTCCCCATTAATGTGTAATTATTTGGTTGAGGATACTCTTATCATTTATTTAGGGATAAAATATGAACGACATCATCCTTCATCTACTGATCTCATTTCTGACAGATTTTCGTGATACATGGGCATTCTTGGATCATCGAGTGAAAGATGCCTTCGATCTGAAGAAGACAATTCAAGGGGTAGTCTTATACAGTTTTCCTTGCTATTTTAGGTTGAATTATTTTTTCAATTTATGTCCTTGAGAAAAGACCATAATGTACTGATATTTTGCGGGCAAAGTACTTGGCTGAAACTGTTGGTGCTGGGGTGGGGAATTCTCCGCAAGGATTTGTGAAGAGAGTTTTTCAGGGATGAATCTACATTTCCATGGCTATAATTTTTCACTTGGCTGGTCCAATGGTTTAGAAAGGTTTTTTTTTTTTTTTTTTTTGCGTTTATTTCCTCTGATAAATAACCAAAACTTGTAAAGGCCTTAATGTTCTAATGCTTTTCCCGGAATTGCACATATTGCTAAATATTTTAAGTCTGAGTAAATATAAGTCTTGCTGTCAAATACTTCGGTGCTAAACAAATCAGTTGGCTAATTAAATTGGCTCATTTTTTGCTAGTGATGAATGTATCTTTTCATTGATGAAAGTTTAAACCAAAATAAGCTTATTCAAAAGAAACTTTAGTTGAATAATGTTTGCTGAAGTTTAATATAAGTTCTGTGAAGTTGCGAAATTTAATAGATTTGGATTTGGGTTTTGTCTAATATATTTGGCTTCGTTATAGGATTACTGCTACCAATAAGTTTTTGCTTAAGCTTAGTGATTGGCTAGAAGCATACGTACTCAGTGATGAAGCTGAGTTATCATTCTATGAGAATGGACGGTTTTTGTTGAAATAAATTTTCTTTAATATGAAAAAAATAGTTAACATTTATCAGAATTTTATGTATATAGAGTTAATAATAAGATAACTTGTAAGAAAATTAATAACCCTTTGATTATGTGTTGTTTCATCAATAGCTCTGTTCGTGAATAAGGCAATGCGTTTTACCGTGGCATTCTACTGAAAGCGCGGTCGTTTTCTTCTGTTGGGTTCTGCTAAACGATGCCGTTTGCTAACTTATGGTTGATGTCGGTATAAACGACTGATAATTTGGTCATGTCGTTTGGTTGAGAGAGCCAATTTTCATCTTCCCAATCTTACTCCCACCTACTACTACTACCTGTGAAAAGTCAAAGCGGAGGGAGTCTAAATTAAAAGAGCATTCAGAGGAGGAGCGAAGAACTTTATTAAGATGGCTTCTACTTCAGAAATTGTGAAAAAATTGAATCTTCAGCCTCACCCAGAAGGCGGATTCTACTGTGAAACCTTTAGAGACACATCTGTCAATCTCTCTACATCTCAACTTCCAGCTGGATGTAAGTATTCGGGTTTCCCTTTTAAATTCTTGATACTTCCATTCGTCACAGATCTCATATTCTTAAGTCTGGGTTATGGTTAAATTGGTCAAATTCTTGCATTGCTAATTTCATGCTGTGGATCTGAAGGAAAACGACAGCCAAAAAATATGCTTTTTAATTAGTTTTACAAATTCTTTGAGCTTCTGACTTTTTGATTTGATTTCCTTCGAGTTGGGCTGCTTTTTGATTGTGTAAGATTTGCTTCTGATTTATTTGTGGCTGATTTCTGATTTCAATTCCGTTAGATTGAAATTCTGAGTTGATAATGTAGGCAATAGCTACTAAACTGGGTATTAATTGAATTGGAATAAATGGTCTGATAACTTGTGGTAGGTTATCAACTCTCTTTTGTACTGTTTTTAATTTGAATCTTCTAACTTGCTTCTATATTTTGCCACTGCTATCACATACTTGGTTATGTGAATTATTGAATATGACTTGTGTTACCATGTGATGCTATCTTCAACAATTTGATGACAACACTGTTAAACCAACAATCTTGAAGCCAAAAATTTTGATTTGGTTTGAAATTATTAGTTTGGTTTTCACAATGTGCTCTTATTTCCTTCTGGAATAATTCATGAATCTTCAACAACTTGAAGACAATACTGTTCGCGTTAATAACCAAAACTCTAGAAGCCATAAGTTTTTATTTGGTTTTGAAATTATTTGGGGGGGCGCGCGCAATTAAAATGGCTGCCATAATGTGGTCTTAAAGTTTCTTTCTGGAATAATTCGGAAATGGATGCTAATGAGATAAAAGCCATTGTACCCGCTAATAAATGGGCTTAACTTTACACTCTAGTTATCCACCAATTTATTAATATTGCTGTAGCTTTTCTACAGATAAAGTTGGTCGCCCAGTCAGCACAAGTATCTACTTCTTGCTACCTGCTGGGAGTGTGTCACACCTTCATCGAATCCCATGTGCAGAAACCTGGCATTTCTATTTGGGAGAACCGATTACGGTACAATTGATCCTAGTTTAGCACTGATTTTTAATTTCATTGCTTAGTCATCAGCGCTTTTCAGTTTCACTGGCATATTGATTCTATTGTGGAATGTAGGTGTCTTCGTTTTTCAGACCTGTAACATACATTTTTATTCAGTTCAACTTGAGTGAATTGAATATTTGTTTTTCCTGTGGTTAATTTAACTTTGCTGCCAGAACAGAAACCAATCTCCATACGCTATGTTTTCACCTTATACACAAGACATGGAACAAATCCATGCATAATGCAAGAAAGGCAGTGAAATACGAGTGGTAAATCATCCCTAAATCCAAAATGTGATCATTTTTCCAATATTTTTGAGCGTTGTTTGCATGGGGCAAGATTCCTTGTAAATTTTTGATAGGTTCCGCGTTTCGTTTTTAACAATTATGCTAAGACAACTTGTTAATACTCCAAATTCTATTACGAGATGTTACTTTTAATTCTTTTTCCAATTTGTAATGGAAGATGTGCTTTCTCAGGTTTTGGAGTTGAATGAGAAAGATGGGCAACTTAAATTAACGAAGCTTGGATCTGATCTAATTGGAGACAACCAGCAACCACAGTACACTGTACCTCCAAATGTGTGGTTTGGGGCATTTCCATCGAACGACTACATCATTTCCTCAGATGGGGCTGTTACCAAATCTGCGCCAAGGGACAGCGAGAGCCACTATTCCCTTGTAGGCTGCACTTGTGCGCCTGCGTTTCAGTTCGAGGACTTTGAACTAGCAAGACGCTCTGAGCTTATTTTACAGTTCCCCAACCACAAACCCGTCATCTCTCTGCTCGCATTTAATGATTGAAGATGGCCCTTTCTTACTTGAACATAAAGGCAAATAAATAATAATCATCTGTGGCAGTATGAGACGTTTGTGAACTGAACATGTCTCCAAGTTACCATCAAACTACTGCACATTTGGTTTTTCCTTTATTATGAAAATGGATTGAACATGAATATGTCTGAAGATCTGAATTTTGGGAATACACGATCCATTTCATTTTTGCAAATTGAAGAAAGTTTATTTCAACCATCCTCAAGATTGGACTTCATCTAGTCTAAACTAAAAAAGCAAGAAATTTCCCTCACCAAAGTCAAGCAGTCACGGTAACAACCCCGCAGCAGAACTTACAGAGACTGCAATTCCGCATAAACACAAAATTGACGCGATTGTAACCAATGATTACTCACAAACAAGTTATATTTTTATATAAGCAATTCTAAACCCACTTATCGCAGGCCACAGATTCTAGTCTCTGAATAGGAAATTGCTATAGATATGTCAGTTGATCCTAAGAGTTTCGACAGATTATAGTACAAGGAATAGCAAGAAACAGTTCCACAACGAATCTTCTGCAAAATTTGTCATGTTAATTGCACAAAGAAACACAGCTACGCCATTGATATTAACGTGCCAATACAAAACGCGGCACTGAAGCGAAGAAACAGAGTAATTTCACAACTTGTATTAGTGGGTAAGCAGGAGAAAGGGAACTAAACTGGTGGGGTTAATCATTCACTTTGACATAAAATATAGAAAAAACCCAAACCTCAAGCTAAAACTAAATGCCTAACCATTTTGGAGGAAAGCATCATCATTGCCTGACAGACACAAAACCCAATTTCCTCTCCCGATTCCAGTAAATGAGGTTAAGCCGCTATTGTTTTTCAACTTTTTCCTCTAACGAGGAAGCGAGAATCTGGTAAATCTGACCAAAGTTCTCAGACTTATGGGTAATTGCCGCTCTAATATTTGTGGACATGGCATGAAGATGAAAGATGATGAAGCACCCTTTAATCAAAATCAAGAAACTCCATTCTTTTTCTCATGGAACCCTTTAGATCTGTAGCTTCTCTCTCCGTCTTCTGAGCCTGACACAATAAAACGGCATTAAGCTACAGAAAGGGCATGAATTACAAAAGAAAAATGCACTCTCCACTTTATACAACTCAAATAATACAATATCCATTCATGGACCAATTGCTCAAACAGCAAATGGAATTACATTCTCAGCACAACTAAAAACACATAACAACAGATAAGTAATTCATATATCTGAAAATTAATGCTGCAAACAAATTATTCCATTCATAAATCATTCAGAGCTTCTACATTAAATGAATTAAACTTGAATCAGATTGAACTGAGCTCTTTGAAGAAAATCAACAAGGTTACAACTTAAGAAATAACTCATTATTAGGCTCATTTTGCTTGGCATGTCTGTAGCCATTTCTGGAAAAGTCATTCTAAAATATGAGGCATTTGCAATTTTATGTATATATTCAAAACATAGGGTCTACATATCATATTCTAAATGAAGCCACTAAAGAATGTTTCCATAGAAGTCAAGAGACTCCCAACCTTCTCTAAATCAGACTTCAGGTATGAGTAAATAAAGAACTCGTTTGGTCTTCCAGACCAGACAAAATCACAAAAAACTTCAAACCAAGGAGACCATTTAATATCCCATGCAATATTTTAGACAATAGCATGTGGCACCAAACACAGCCCTCACCATTTCTGAAAGACATGATTCTAGGACAATCTAACAACCATATAATGCCTTCACTGGCTTCAGCCATGAGCCACACAGTTAAAGTGGCAGAATAACAGATGGCCATTAAAGTAAGCAATCTCAATATATTCGATAGGCACTTACCTGTTTAATCTCTGACTCTGATACACAGATCATATGAGAGGGAAGCTCATCCTTCTCCAAGTCCTATACGATTGCATGAAAAAGATCAATTTTTTATCAAGTAATAGTAAAATTCAACATATATCATATAGAAGGGATGGCATGTTATACCAGTTCTCCAATTAAAACAACATTCTCTCCACGAATTACATATAAACCTAAGGAGATGTCACAATAAAGATCTCCAACTATAACTCGTTCACATGCACCTTCAAGAACAACATTAGCTGTTCATTGGAAAGAGAATTTTATCAGCAATTACGGTTCAAAAATATCAAGAAAGTAATGGGAAACATAGTTTAATTTCTGAATGGATCTGCTACCAAATTGGTCAAAAGATCGTAATATCCCCAAGAGTTTTCGACCATCACGAAGCAAGACAAGAAGTTTCTCTGCAACAGGGATAAAATTAAGTAGTCAAACATCTCAAAATAAAGGACTGTTTTGTCAACAAGTACATGCAACTATTAGTGGATTTGGAATCTCTGTTGTCATTAGTAGTGTTGGGGAAAAAAAAGGAAACTCTTCAATCTTTACAAAGCCAAAAAGCACTCGCATTTGTATCAAGATGGAGAACAGCACTGGCAAAATCAGGTAAATTCAGTACAAGGCTCAGAAATTGGATGTCAATTATTACCCTTTTTTTATGTTTATCATATAGACATCCGATCCGGTAGTTTCCATTTGACAAGTTCTTGACATCCACTTTACCACATTTAAAGCTCCCAAGAAAATCATTGTGCTCATACCCAAAGTTTTAGCAAGAAGGATAACAATACCACTGCATCCGATTAAAATCACCATAATACTTATATACTAACATTCCAACTGTGAAGCTAACATATCGAATCAGTAAAAAGTAAGTTTGCCTCAAGGACAGTGAACAGCAACGAACAGCATTTTGATTATTCCATAACCAGTAATATAGAAGACCCAAGTACAGATGCATTAAGGGAAACCCTTAATATCTAAATCAAACAGTAATACTAATGCGCAGAATCTACAGCAAACCCATTATCTCAAAATCTAGCAAGCTATTGAAGACTTAAAAAAATCCTGAAAATGAATTAATCAACGAGTTCCCTCCCTATCTACAACATTCACTAGCGATATGGTCATCCGTACAAAACAGAGATGTAATACCCACACACACACACACACACACACACACATATATATATTGAGACAAGAAAGAGAGAGAGATTACTATCAAGATAGCTGGCAAGTGAAGTGGAGAGGAAAATGTCATCTGGACCAGCCCACGACATCGAGCTCGCTTTCTTTTTCTTCTTCAAATATCAAACCAAACACTGGCATTGGCTTCTTTATAAACCCTCAAAACTCAATCAACAACTTTGCTCTTCTCTCTCTCTCTAATCAAATCCCCACCATAAGCAACCCTAATTCCCTTCAATTGCCGAAAGACCTTGTCTTTTTTGTTTTTTCTTTTCCCCGAAGAGAAATCAGAGAAGAAGCCAACCAAATTGCTGTGATCTTTTCTAAGAGGTTA
>CATIWF010087600.1:0-43814 GCA_949630135.1 Balakata baccata
GTAACAACATTCTCTCCTTCATCAACTGCTGGTGTCGTCCATTCTACTAATCTGTTCATCCATTCCAAAGTTAACACTTTCAGTGCCGGAAACAATCTCCTTTCAGTGTTCGTGCTTCTACCATCGACGCCGTAGAACTCATTGCCTATGCATCTGACCCTTTCCATCCTTTCTATCTCAAGAATTTTAAGACGAGGAAGATGACCTAGGATTGGGATTTCTTCACACCATTGGCAATCTATCAATTTCAATTTCACCAAATTATCAAATACCGTAAAAGAATCACTGTGACTTGGAATTTTCATCATCAGTAGCCATTGTGGGAGTTTTTCACCCAAATAACCCTCTATCTCTATGCTCTCTATGTTTGGGTGCCGCACAAGGCCTTCCATCATCGTTGTTGTTGTCTTCTCTTCTGAATATGTCATAATAACGAAAAACAAGTTGCAATGCTTTTAACTCTGTTTTCTGCTGCAGGTTTGCTTTCTCAGCTTCCTTTTTGCCCTTGACCCAGTCAAGATTCAATATCCTCAATTCCCCTTTAAGTCTGTTTAAGCATCCTAGTTCCTCAATGTCACCTCCCCTATCTGGACCAATTACAAATATGGGCAACGTTTCAAGACGAGTTAAGCGCCCCATCTTACCTAGCATCTGCCGTTCATATGAAAACTCAATATGTTTTAAGCTGATCAAATTGCTCATATCTCTAGGAACTTCTTTAAGTAACTCGCAAAAAAGGAATCTCAGAGTTTGCAAATTGTAAAGCTTAACGATGGACTCTGGAAATGCTTTGATTTTAGAATGAGAGACATCAAGATATCGCATATGCTTCAGCATTCCAATCGAAAATGGCAACCGTATCAAAGCAGAACCTCCGAAGCTCAGAGTCCACAAGCTTTTGAACATACACGATTCATGGAATACCGCATCCGTTATGAATAAACTCCGAAGTTTCTTTGCACTATCTTTTAGAAATATTGGCATCGGCTTCCTATTACCAATGAGATTCATATGACGAACACGAGAAATATCTCCAACAGAACAAGTCTCTGCTATCAATGTTTCTGAGTTTGAAATAGATAATGAGAGATCATGTATCAGATCATGCATCTTACACCTTCTAATATTATCCAACTCATCCCTCTCCACATCTTGGAAAAAGGAATTCAGAAGCAAAGCATTAAAATACTGATTGCTCACATCTTCAATAGGCGGCTCAAGAAGCCCTTCAGCCATCCAAAGTTGAATTAATTTTCTTTTCAATAAAAGATTCTTTAAGGAAAATTGAACAATATGCAAAGCATGGCTTCAAATACGAAGGCAAACGATCAAAACTTAGTCTTAAAATAGGTAAGATGCTCTCTTCAGTTTCTAACGTATTCAGAACACTGCTATTTCTAATTGACAACCACACTTCCTTGTCCCTTTTAAAGCTCATTGTCCCTCCCAAAACCTTTGCAAGTAGTGGCACAAACCTCTGCATTTTTCTGCAATCTCCTTTCATATGGCCTCCGTGTCTGAAGGTATTAATGCTCCTCCATCACCTACCACTCTTCGCTTGATAATGGACCAACATGCATTGTCTGGTAGCTCAGTCAGTGTATGCCTATAAAGAGAAGAAGTCTCCATTGTAGATGCTACTCCCTCTGTACGCGTTGTAACTAAAACAGCATTCCCATTATTTCTACTAACGGTTAACAAATGCATCTCCAGATTGTCCCACTTGTCACGATTTTCATTCCAAACATCATCAAGTACCAGAAGGAATTTTCCTTAAGGTGCTCACTGATTGCATCCACATTGGTTAATCCACCCGCGCTTTTATCAACCCTCTCCAACATTTCCTTCAAAATCTTTCCACATTCAAAATTATCAGAAACGCAGACCCATATAGTTTCATCAAAAAGTTCTCTCTCTTTAGCTTCTTTAAAAACTAACTTTGCTAAAGTTGTCTTCCCCAGACCGCCCATTCCCACAATGGGAATGACAGTAAGAATTTGTTGATCACAGCCGCAAGTCAGCAAGTCTACTATTCTAGACACATCATCTTCCCTTCCTACAATTCTTAATTATCAAGAAGAGAATCTGTAACACGGTTAGGTATAGAATTTAAGTCCGTTGTTGCCTCACCTGAGGAACTACAGCCCTAATCAGTCCCAAGCCAACACCTTGTTTTTTTATCTCATCAATTGACTGGAGTAAATTCTTAATCTTGTGAGCCATTTTTTGTTGAAATGCAGCCTTCTTTACATAGTAAGAGCTTTTGGACGGTGGAATGAAGTTAAATACCTTTGTCTCCGGCTGATGTTGAACATCCACTTTCCGTCGAAGACTCTCATAAGCGAACTCATCAAGCACGTTTTCAGCGTCATAAGCCTTATCTTTGAGTTGATTCAACCACCGCATTACAGCCTCATGTGTGACTTGTTGCAATGCTCTGCATATTGCAACATGTAGTGAATGGTGCAAAGTGAATCTTTAAGCTTTTCCAGATCCATATGGAGACCCCAGACAAGGATGAGTTCACCAGTGATAAGTGGAATCACCTTGGAGAGTGTTCCTTCCACCAAAGAAAATAAACTGAGGGCAAGATCAGCCATACTTCTTTCTTACTGAAACAGAGAAATGGGCGGATTTAATTTGAAAAGTGATGTATTCAGTGTTGTGAATTTTCATGAGGACAGGTCTTATCACTGGCGGGCCATTAGAGCATATTAATTTTAATTTATGGAACCCAATTTAATATTTTAATATATTATATTTAATATTAATAATTAAAATTTTAAATTATTTTTATTGTTAAATAAATTGAATTTTATTGTTATAAATTAATTAATATTAAAATTAATAACTTTTGTAAAAATTAATTATAAAACTTTAGAATAATTTAAATAAATCACGTAACATTTCATTAATAAAAAAATATTACATAAAAAATTAAAAAAACTTAAATAAAATCAAACATTAAAAATTTATAAAAAGAAAATTACTACATTAAATATAACTAATTATATTAATTTAATTTTATAATTTATATTACGAAATTGAATTCATCAAATTAATTATATTTTTAATTTTTATAATTATAAAATAAATTAATAATATTAATTATACTCAATTAATTATATTAACCATTAATTATATATTAATTAATTTTAAATATATAAATTAATAAATAATATTATTTATTAATTTATATTTAATTATTATTATTCAATAATACATATGGGACCACAATAATTTTTTAATCACTTGAAATTCTCTCTCTCTTATTTATAATGTTGCAACCTTGCAAAATTATAGAATGTTTGAAATTGTTATTGATAGTTCTAAAAGTAAGTTTTGAATTTTTTGATTTAATTAATTGATTTTTTTAATTTTTTATAAATTATATTTTTCAAATCTGTTTTTGAAAAAAATATTTAGTTATCTATTTCTACCAAAAACAGTTTTCAAAACTAAAAAAATTAAAAATACAAAATTTTTTCTGAAAAATATTTTTTCCAACCACAATACCAAATAGACCTTAGAGATGATAATTCTATTTATGCAATTGCTCTTGATAGTGTCATGTAAGACTTTGCAATTGTAATAGCAAGCCGATTAAAAGCTTTAAGATTTGAGTTTTTGTCCTACACATTATTATATATAATTATCGTTATAACTCTAACATAAAAGATAAAAGATAGTACATTATCTTTATTTCAAAGTTTTTTGTTTTCTAATAATATTCATTTGTACATTTTAAATAAAATTAATAGCTATCTAATTTAAGATATTGATTGATTTAAATTTTTAAAATTAAGAAATCATTAATTATGTGAATTTATTTAAAATAATTAAGAATAACTATTATATACATTTTTTATTTGTTGTTTTTTTTTTTGCTATACGTAGGTTATATATGGACGAAAATTATTCATAATTAATGTTAACCCTTTAACTCCTTAATACCACCAACTATTGTCATTTTTCTTTCAATTTCCTTTCCTTTATTCGATGAGAGAGTTGAAAACAATGGCAAAAGAAAATTTGTCATATAATGGGAGAAAAAGAGACATAAATTAGATTGAGAATCACAAAGAGTAATTAGTGAGATTTAGGGAGCAATAAATAAGGGATATCTGTGGTAGTAATTAGTATTCAATACAATGGTTAGAATGGAAAAATCTGTAAGTGTATTATGGTAAAACAAATAAAGCAATTCTATTTAGGTAATATTTTTACAAAAAATAGTCAAACCGTGTTATTTTTTCTTAAGATTTTGCAGAGTAATTCAAAAAGTGATGACTTTCACGGCGGACAATAATTAGAAAAGTACAAAATAATTAACAAAATACAAATGGCTCATAATAAAAATATTTTACAGACACTGACTGTATTTTTGTTTTTAACTTCGACAAAATTGAAGTTATTGTAAAGATTCTTTTTTTTTTTACGTTAATTTTCTTTATCTGCTTTTGCTCAAAAAGTTTGTGCTGATTATTATTTGGATTATATTTTAATTGGTTTTATTTATGGTGTATTTTCTTGCTCTGTTGTAATATACTCTAATAAAAGCAAAGTTATCCGTTCACAAATCACTTGTTTTATCTGATAAAAAAAAAGCACTTATTTCCAAATGTTCAAAACGGAATATTAAGAAATTACATTATCCATCCCCTATCTTTCACAATTTCAATTATTGATGTGACAATTGTAATTACAATTGTAAATTGAATTGATTAAAAAGTTTACAATTTTGCAAATTTTCAAGACTTGAAAGAGGTAAAAGACAATTTGAAAGAAATAAAAAATTTATAATTGGTCCCATTTGAATTATTTTATTACAAAATTAAATAAAATAATATATATTTTAATAACTAATATAATAATATCAATTATATAAATAATTTAAGTAATAATATAAAATAATATTATTTTAAATAATTTAAAAATAATTATTGAAAAATTTATATAAATATAAATATTATGATAATTATTAATAATTAATATTATTTAATTTTAAAATATTTTAAATATAATAAATAAGACATATTAAAATATTAATCGTGTTCAACAAATTGAAATTGATATCAACTAGAGGAATAAAATATATTTAAAAATGTAATTAAAATTTTATTAATGAGATAGTGGAATTACTGTTTAAAATTGTTTTCAATTTTATAGACGACGATACTCTAATAAGTAAGGATGGTTATACTTTTTC
Organism: Balakata baccata; assembly: GCA_949630135.1. NCBI lineage: Eukaryota > Viridiplantae > Streptophyta > Magnoliopsida > Malpighiales > Euphorbiaceae > Balakata > Balakata baccata. The sequence goes on from CATIWF010087600.1 coordinate 5,210, forward strand.
TATAATTCCAGCAACCAGCTACATAAAAATAAATTTCATAATTTTATTTGTTCAATTCTTCAAATTTTATATTAGCTAAACCCATCTTCAGCTTCCCGAGTTTTTTTTATTTTTTCTTAATTTGCCATCTAAATCGGTTTTTAGCATAAGTTGTTTACCGAATTCCATTTATGGTCTAATTTACTCTTATTAAATTTTAAAAACATAACAATATGCTCTTTTGTGCTGATATGGCAGCCAGAAAAGGCAAAATGTTACATTTTTTAAATTTCACACGAAGCAAATTGAATAGAATATATGTGTGCAAACTGAGAAAATGTGTTAAGCCTTTTATATTTGAAGAATAGCTTATATCTCCAAAATTACGAAGCAAAACAAATTTCGATTTACTCAAAATGGATACCTGATCATTGCTTATCCTTAGTATATATATACATTATAAATATGCTATCTTATACCCTTAAAATATATTAAAATATAAGTATTTTGTGGGGGTTATACACAGTCATTTACTTGTCCCTAATTTAGGGATTGCACATCAGCGCTGTGCAACAGAGAGTATATACAACTCCGAAATGAAAAAATAATTGAAATACAAACAAGGGGAAACAAAGACAGAAAGATTGTGAATCTCATGAAAATTCCACTCACCCTTCTTCAGACCACTTCCTTGTCTGCAACAGTGGGGAGAAAAGAGGTAAGAAATAAGTTAATTGGAGAAAGAAAACAAAAGGATGAAGAGAACTTCATTGCAAAATTGCTGGATATCCAAAATTTACTGAAACCTAAATGAGGAAAAAAAATGTAGAATGGAAAAGAAATAGTCCTTTAATTAAATCTAACATATATATATATATATATATTGTAATCCTTAGCAAAATTGAGGAGAAACATTAATATTAAAAGCCTCTATAATGTTTTCCATTTGGGACCAACTTGCCTGTCACTGGATATGCTGTGATCAGTGTCCATGCTTGGTTTGATGAACACACAATAATCAGCTGTGTCCATGTTTGGTTTGATGAACACACAAAATAAGCAATGCATATTTCGCAGTCGTATACTTCCCTACATAATCAACCACACAAACCAGTCTTAGTCAATAGTAATTTGAGATATTTAGAATTGAAATTCAAATAAACTGTTCAAAATATATGACTCATTTACATTGTCACTTAGATGAACTATTAGTCAAAACAGTAAAACAGTAAATCAAAATATTAAACAAAGAGAGAGATAATACATCATAGCAAGAAAATGAAATGAATATCTTACCTGAAAAATGCAAGCATGCATCTTCCGTCCTTAATTTTCTCATCCTTTAATCCATATCACTTCATTATTGAACCAAATCAAATCAGCACCACAAACATAATTAAGCAATTGCAGCTACAGGCAGTAAGTTTTAGGATCATAAATCCATCCATCTGGCATAATTCTGCAACAAAATTAGAAAGAGAATTGAAATTGGAGTGGTTTGTATATCTACAACTAAACTGTTGGAAAGATGTGTTTTGGAGCTATCAACCCAAGGGACACGTGTACAACTGCTGATATTGTAATACTTCTCAGTGTGATGCTATGCTGCTCCTCAAGGTTTCAGAGATCGTGCTCTTTTATTAATTCTTATTATTAGGAAGTAGTGGATCAGATCATGGCTTGATTGTTGAACCATGATATTAGTGATTTGTTGTGATCATGGGAGATTTGTAGCTTCATGATCTTAGTAAGTTGATTTTAATTCTCCATAATTTTAGGATCTTAATCTTAGTGATTTAACCTTTAGTTTTTCTATATAAGTTGCTGTAATTTTACTGATTAATAAAGAAATTTGAGTTTTTCATTCCTTCTTTTTGTTTTTCAGTTCCTCTCTTTATTATTTTTTTTTTTTACAACAATTGGTATCAGATCTATCTTCTTGAGGGATTTATCTATCTATGGAATTTGAATCCCAAATGTGGATAGTATGCCTAAAGACTTATTTGGAGACCCTACACTTTTGGAAAACTGATGAAAAGGATTATAAAAATTCTGTACTTCCAGGTAATCTTATAATGGTTCAAGAATTTTGGGAAGTTGATGAAGATGAATGTCTATTCATGCAGTCTTGATTATGGGCCGACCATATCTCCTAAAAATAAGTTATCACCGCTGTTAGGAAAAGAGGTTGCAACTGAGAGCTGAAATCAAATCCTGTAGCTGCTGAAAAAAATCAATTGGAGTTCTATTTGCTGGGAAATTGACTCCAAACGAATCCTCAACTGCTTTCCATAAAGTAGCCGCGTAAGGGCATTCTAAAAGGAGATGATTGATTGTTTCGTAATTTTTCTGGCAGAGTCGACACGCCGACACTAGAACCATGCCTTTGCTCCTTAGAATATCATCACAAGGAATTTTATTTAGAAAAAGCCTCCAACATAACGTAGAGCATGAAAGAGGTATGAAAGATTGCCAAATCACCTTACACCATTCCTCAGCAGCATGCTTACTCCGAAGGAAATTAAAAGAAGATTTACAAGTAACTTTACCATCTCTAGAGCCATGCCAAACAAACGTATCATGAGGCAGGTAAGAAGATTGAACCTGCTGAATTTCCAAAGCCAACTGAGGATAAGATAAAGTAAAGAATTCAGGTAGCTGCCACTCATGATTAATATGAAAATCTAATACTAAGCCATTGAGATATTTTCTGCAATGCATCGGCAAATTGAGGCGCGAGGCAATTGAGTTACCTATCCAATTATCGTGCAAGAAACTAATATTTGAATGTTCCCCAATTAGCCAAGAAGATTCATTTTTTAAATCTGAGTAGATGTTTTTTAGAGTGCGCCAAATTGAAGAAGGGATTGAACGAGGCAACTTAACACAATCCAAGTAACGACTGCGAAGAAATGAAAAAACAAAACTCCTGTTGATGAACAACCTAGCAACAAACTTGTAGAGCATTGCCATATTAAGAACCCTTAAACGTTTGATACCCAATCCTCCTTCTGTCTTAGGATGGCAGCAGAGATTCCAAGAAACAGTGACGGCCTTTTTCTTTATTGTGGAGCCCGTCCAAACAAAATTTCTAATAGCCTTTTCCATTTTGGAAAGCAACTGGATAGGCCACTTATAAATCATGAAGCTATGCAAAAAAGAGCTTAACCGATTGAACTAGAAAGTCTACCAGCCATGGAAAGTAAGCTCCCTCTCCAACCATCGAGTTTGGCAAGGGTGGAATCCTAAATGCTTTGCAACTAATTACGTTTAGGAGCGCCTCTAAAGAGGGGAACCCCGAGATACCTAAAAGGAAGAGAACCTCTTTTCATTCCTAAAACTTGTAGCAACCTTTGAGTTCACCTGAAAGGAATTCCAACCCCAAAAATAACCTCTGACTTCTCCCAAATGACAATTCGTCTAAACATGTTTCCATAAGTTTCAAACACATTTTTCAATGTTGTCAAGTTAGCAAGGCTGGCCTTGCCAAACAAGAGCACATCATCAGCATACAAAAGGTGAGTATGCACATTAATGTTTCGACCCGCTTGCATGGGAGTGAAACTACCATTCTCTACCAATTTTGATAACCAACGACTGAGGAAGTCTTCATCAATACAGAAAAGTAGGGGCGAGAGAGGGTCACCCTGTCTCAGTCCCTTTACGCAAGCAAAATACCCTTTAGAAAAGCCATTAAGAACAATAGAAAGACGAGCAGAAGATAAAATTGCCATGATCCAATTTCTGAAAGTAGAGCTAAATCCAAAACTATCCAGCAGTTCCATAAGGAAGGACCAGCTCATTGAATCAAAAGCTTATTTGATATCAATTTTGAGGGCCATATGACCCTCTCTAACTCTACGTCCAAGATGTTTACACACTCTGAAGCAATAGCAATGTAATGCTCAATGTGACGATCCTTAATGAACCCAAATTGCTCTGGAGAAATAATCTTTGAAGCAATATTAGCCAAACGATCAGCTAGGATTTTAGTATAATTTTGAAGATAAAATTACTAAGCACAATTGGCCGAAACTTGTCAATAGAGACAGCATCCTACACTTTGGGAATCAAGATCATAAGGCTAGAGTTAAGACCCGGTTCTACCTTCCCATGTTTGAAAAATTCCTTTATTGCGGCATATACATCAGCCCCCACTATCGACCAACAATGAATAAAGAATTTTCCAGTGAAACCATTCGGACCAGGGGCACTATTAGCATCAATTGATTTAACAGTCTAGAAGATATATGAATCTGAAGGAATCGAAATAAGAGTAGAATTATCCTCTTCTGTAACCAGATGCGGTATTACCTACCTGATCAACTCACAATTAATAGGAGTATTAAAGTGTTGCACACTAAAGAGATCTTCATAGTATGAAATTACGTGGTTCTTAATACTATCCAAATCATCTGTAAGCTGCCCATTAATATCTAGAAATTGAAGGCTAGAACGAGCCCTTCTTTGGTTCACCATTGCTTGATAGAACTTTGTATTGCGATCAACATTGCAAAGCCATTTAACTCTGCTCATTTCCTTAAAGAATATCTCTTGCTGAATTAGACAAGTCTCTAACTCATTATGAGCTTCTAATTCTCTTCCATGCAAATTGTCAGAAAAATTTGAATTGCTCATTTCTCTTTGAATCTCAAGAAGCAATTGAGAGGAGCTTTCGATCTTCCTGTCAAGGTGGCCGAAAATATTAAAATTCCAAATACGCAGAACCTGCCTCAGGTGCTTTAGTTTGCACATTAGCTAGCGCATTGGGGGCCCATAAGATAATCCTTTGTTCCATTCGGCTGAAATAAAAGAGTTAAACTCTTTATGAGTAAGCCACATTTCTTGGAACTGAAAGGGAGAAGGACCTCTCATATTAGTAGAACAAATTAACAGAAGGGGGTTATGATCAGATAAATGGCAGGGTAAAGCCATACAATTGATAGAAGACCAGTTATTAAAACAAGAATCATTGCACAATACTCTGTCCAAAGTTGCTCTACATGAGAAGCTCCCCTTCTACCGTTAGTCCAAGTAAAAGTGGCTCTCGTAGTGTTTAAATTAGATAAGAGAGAGTCATCAATCATTCTGGAAAAATCCCTGTAAGAAAACAGTAAAGGAGGCCTCCCAGTTTTTTCATGAGCTCCTAAAATTGCATTGAAATCCCCCATTACATACCAACTTGTATTGCAAATAGAATGAACGAGAAGAAGCTCTTTCGATAGAAAGCGACGCACCACAACGGAGGTACTCCCGTAGACAAGAGAGCACCAGTTAGTAACTCCATTATTAGTGGTAGAAATAGTCACTTGTTGCTTCCCTATTGATTCAACTGCATAAGGCAAGTTAGAAGAAACAAAAATCCACAAAGAAGAAGGGGCTTTGTCATTAGCGGCTATAAATTGTAACTGAAGATGACGCCAAAAAAATGATGGAATAGTAGAGAGATTCACCATTGGCTCAGCAAGACAAAGAAAATTTGGTCTATGAGAGAGGCATATATTAGAAATATATCTCAAAGTGTTATTGTTACCTGCTCCACGACAATTCCAGTAGATTATCTTCATAAGTTCAATTTTTTAGGAGGTCTGGAAGCTCGCTTCGATAAGACTGGCTGCTATTTTTAATCTTGTTGCATGCTTTTTCTTAGAAACTGTTGTCCATTCGGATGCCTCTACTTCATCCACCCAAGAAGCCCGAGCAAGTTTAGTAGGCCTTATCGCTTGCTTGGCAATTAAAGAGGGAGGTGCAGGGATTTCAGCTTCGGTGCGATGATCTCCCTGTGGGTCCTCATGATCATAATCATCGTGTTCTAGCGGTTCAATGTTTACTGCTTTAGCCTCGATATTGCCGAAAACCAGTTTGACACCTTTATCATTAGAAACTCTACCAACATTCGTATCATTTTCAACCTGCTCATTCTCAGAATAAACTAACATATCTTGAGAATTTTCTTCATCTTCAGAAGTGTCATGGATAGGGCAAGCGGAAGATGGAGCTGCGTCCTTAGGATTTTGTATTTCACCCGGCTCCTTCTCTATATGGGCGTCTGTCAACTGTTTCAGATTAGATTTAACTGTATTCATGGCCGCTTTAACAGATACAGTGTGCTGATCTTGTGGCTTCTATCGATTGTTAGTCTGGCGGATTGCTTGGGTTATTTTGTCTGCAATTTGAAGGGGAATGCCCTATACTTTGGCAGGTGGTGCAAAAAAGCGGGAGGTTTTCATAGATAATATCTACAAAAAAACTTTTTCCCACGCGTTCTACCATTAGTTGATCTTGAAGTTTCTGTACCACATCCAATTCCACCAGCACACAAGCATAAAGGCCAAACTCGCCCTCTACTGTTGCTCGATCAATTCTAATTGGTATGACAATACATCGAGCAATGTCAGCCAAAATTGTGGGATGTCAGTACTCCCATGGTAAGCGTTGGATTCTGATTCAAACTTGTGTTGTTGTTGATTTTTGCTCATAAGGGTCGAAATCCGGCGTCCATTTATGCAGACAAAGAACCCCTGGTTTGAGCGAGAGGGAGCCTCGTCTCCAAACTCGTTTTACCTCTTGAGATTGAAGTTGGATTAGATAAAAACCTCTTCCTAGGGAAATAAGCTTCGATCCTTGACAAAAAGACCACACCGAATGCAACTTCTCCTTCAACACATTTAATTTCCATGGGGAGTCTCCCTTTGCTAGAATAATTCTACCTATCAGAGCATTATCACAAAGAGACAAACGAGAATCATAAGCCTCTTGGTTGATTTTCACTGCCATTTAACCTCCCTTATTCTCAGGCATAGCAGAAGATTCCATGGTGGCTTCCTTTGCACAACCACTGAAGCAAAGTTTTTGGTAACAGGAGGAACCCAACTAGGTGGAACAGAAGCAGGCTATGAGAACAAGGCTACATGGCTGACATAATCAGAATCCCGGTATTTGTCAATATGTCGATCGGCAGGAGGCGTGCCGGATGTATGACGGAGATTGCAAATTATTTCAGAATTTGAACTTCTAAGTAATTAAAAATATTGAAATTACCACTATAATGCGGAATACCTGGTAGAAGTTGGGAGATGAAGAGGCTCCATGGTTATTTATGTTTGTGTCATTTTGGAAGCAGTTTTGGAAGTACTGATGTGAGCTCAAGAAAGAATGAGAGTGATGCTTTGTTTGTAATATAAATAAAGTGAATTGCCAGCAGCCAGTTTATTGACAAACGACTCATCGTATATGTAGAATCAGAAATTATGAAAAACAACCGAAAAATAATTGAAATATCACCGTTCAATTCTATTTGGTTTAATTAGTTTTTGTATTAATTAATTAATAATCACAATTAATAATCATTACCATAATTTTATCTATTATAATAATATCAAAAGTAATAATTAAAACTTTATTATTAACATAAACTAAAATCAATTTTTATAACTTTATAAATTGCTATATATAAATTATATTCAATTAATATAACTGTATCAATTATTATAAATTAAAATTAAATAATAATCTATAATAAATTATAATAACTCTTAATTATAAATAAAAAAATAATCATCACAAATGAGAATCTTTTTTAATTTAAAAATTAGAATTAATCACGCTATAAAATTTATAAAACAATATAAATATAAATTTCAGTCTATTCAATTTAATTAATTTTTGAACATCATCAATCCAAATGATTACATCAAAATTTTTATTATATAACCGAATTTATTAAATAAAAAAAAAATCGAACAAATAAACCAAATAAATATAAATGTAAATTCTATTTGGTTGATCGGAAAGGACGCATTGAAACCCATGTCTGATCGAGAGCTAAAAAGCAAACAAGACAATGGCACGCATTAAAGCAAAGAAGGTGCAAGGTGAACTGAAATACACACGCCTTGCTTGACTCATCCATGTTCTAAACAAGCTCCATGGGCTTCTACTATGAACACTAATCTTCATCATTACTTCTTGATACAGAGCTGGATTTGATAGCAACTGTTCAGTGCTCATCTCTGAAAAGAATGTCACTACTTATCATTTCTTGATCTGATTTCCCGGAACTGCAGTGATCACCATGTCGAGCAGATCATAAGGAAGTTGATTTTGAAAGAGACATTCTACCTGGTCACGCCATATGTTCAACTTATCTAATCTCTTATATCCTGGAGGGAACTGCTTGTACAGAGAAATAAACGAACATGGATCAGCAAAATCGATAACAAGAGAGACTATTAAATGCAGAATAGCACACCCATCAATGAAGAACATCCAAGCCAATTCATCATCGGGGTAGTTCAATCTTTCTGTTACATCTCCAGCATAACACATCTTCAAAGTCACTGTCTCTAGTCGAATCTTTCTGAGCCGAGATTCAGAATTTTTCGTCACAGGCTTAGAATTCCTTGTCAATGGTAATTAATTAACTTCTTCAATCTGATCATATTTACAAGCACGGGCAGAGGTTTATGAGGTCATAGGATTCGCCCCAAAATTTTGAAATTTTATTATATATATACAGTACAATTAGAAATTATAATAAATATCTTTAATGTAATTTTAACATGTATCCCCCCAAAATTTTGAAAATTATTAACATATATAGTATAATTAAAAACTATGGTAATATATTTTTTTATTTTTAATATTAAATTCTCCAATAATTAAATAATTAGGTCAAATTAATTAAATACTAATATTATTTTTAGTGACAAAAGTTTAATTTTATATTAATTAAAAAGGCATGCTTCACTGGTATTTTTTTTAGTTTGACATAATATACTACTACATTTATGAAATTTGAAAATTATACAATTTACTCTGTTTGTTTTATTATAATACCAATATGTCCTTCCGTTCAACTATATACCCCTAAAACTTTGACATGTTGCACTAATATCTCATGTAAATTTGATCTATTATACTAGTATCTGCTGAAATTTGACATATTATACTAGTATTTCCCTGAAAAAAAATATTATTTGTTATTAATGATAAATGTCTTAAATTTAATAGGACTTTATAGTTTAATGAAAATAAAATAGAGGGATAAATCTTATACTTTTCAAATATAAAAAAAATATAAATATATTATATCAAATAATATATGATAAATAGTAATTTTTCTAAAAGATTATGGAAACTTGAAAGAGTATTAATTTTCTTTATAAAAATTTAAAAATAATAATAATAAAATCAATGCCCACAGCCCACGTTGTACCAAACTTGAAAGAGTTGAAGTGTCTTATAAAAAGAAAGAAAGTGCAAAAATGGGAACAGAGGTAGCATAAAGCCAAAAGAAAAGAAAGAACAAAAGTGGATCTTCATTAGAGCAGCGTGGGTATGCTGATGCACTTATAAGTTTATAATTTCATTTGAATTCATATTCATTTTGCATTTGATAAAAAAACAATAGAAATTACAAATTTTTTTTTTTGTCAAGCTTTGTAACAAAAGTCTTAAGTCATTGTTAATACTGGGCAATTGGTTAGAACTATAAAAACGTTTATTCAGAAATTTAGAGAATATGATTGGAGTGATCTTTCTAAACATGTAAAATTTTTCTGTCAATAATATCATATTGATTTTCATGGTTTAAATGCTTCCTTTACAACCCATAAGGTCATGCACATCACCAACAAAATCAAATGACATTAAGCATTATTATATGTTGATAAAATTTCTTGTTACAATAGATAAATAATTGAATAGCAAATTCAGTGAGGAAGCAATTCAGCTTTGGATTCTTAGCTCATGTTTGATTTCTAATGGTGTTTATAAAGCATTTAATGTTAATGATATTTGCAAGCTTGTGGAGTAGATTTCATTAAATATGAGAAAATTAATTTGAAATTTCAGTTTCAACATTTTATTCTTGATATTTGTCATCATTCAACGTTGAAAAATCTTTCAATTTTATCTAAATTTTGTAGAGTATCGGTGGAAATAGGAAAATCATCCAAAATCGATGATGAATATTTTATAAATAGTACATTGATTCATATTGAAAGAGATTGATAAAACTTTTGATTCAGATCTATTATTTACGATTTTAAAGTCTTGAAAATATATAAAGTAGCATCCTAAATTGAATGATTTTATTTGTTAATTTGTAAATAGTTTTTTTCTTTTATTAGACTTATTGTATAGCAATTAAAGATATTTATGTGTTTTTAATTGAGAATTTTTATTGTGTTTATTTGCCCAACTGGGAGTCAAGCTTCACCCGTGACTACAGGGTTTGTATCTCTAACTTGTGTTTTACTAGGTTTCACTTATCTCGCAGCCATTGCTAGCCCTAATATTTGGTACTTTTTCCATTCATGGGATCAACTACAATTGTTTGGCTCTCATATCATAGCACCAAAATGAAATGAATGTCTTACCTGAAAAAAGCAAGCACGCATCTTCCGTCCTTAATTTTCTCATTCTCAAATTCTCTATCACTTAATTATTTGAACCAAATCAAATCAGCACCGCAAACATAATGAACCGACTGGAGCAACAGGCACCAGATTTCAGGATCATAAATTCATCCATCTTCCATAATTGTGCAGCAAAATTAGAACGAGAATTGAAATTGGAGTGGTTTGCATATCTATGACTAAACGTATAATTTATCGTACAAATTGGAACATGAGAAAATTTCTATATTCCTCACAGAAATTAAAAACCATGAAAATTTCCTCTTAATTAATGTATTTCAATTGTTGAGATATGAGAAATCTTGTGCCACTCAGAGCCACTTCCTTCGGCACAAGTTTTCGTAAGAAGGGGACAATACCATATCTCCACATACTTCAACTGGGAGAGGCGTTGCATGGCTGTAGCTGTTGGTAGATACTTCAGATTTTCACAAAAGCCAATCTCAAGAGAACGAAGAGAAGTAAGATTTCCCAACCAGTCTGGCAAAGCTTCCATTCCATCAAAAAATGTGATCTTGAAAGACTTGAGGGCAGTGAGGCATTGAAGTTGATGTGGCGGCAGAGAAATAGTTTCATCTCCTGAACGCCCATATATAGTCAAGTCTTCAAGAGACGGGAGGTCTTGGATGGAATTCAAGTAACCAAAATCATCCAGCTCCTTTGAGAATTCACCAATAGCTAACCTCTTTAAACCGATCAGCCTGCACAACATTCTCTCTGGAATATAACTTAACCTTGGACAATGTATTATCTCTAAAGAAACAAGGTAACCCAAATTCTCCAAGTCGTCTTCTTTAATTGATGTTAGCTCGATGCAACCATTTATAATCAATTCTTGCAGAGACATACATGACTGTAGCCCAATTGGAAGACTAGTTAATTTGTGACACCAAGTTATTCTTAAACTCTTAAGAGAAGGAAAGGAGTGGAGCTCATCAAATAAATACCTCAATTCATCACAACAATTGATTCTCAATTGCACAAGTGACGACCAAATTGCTCCTGGAATTTTCCTCAACTTTCTACAACAGCTAATGCACAATTCTTCGAGGCAAGGAAATAGAGTAACAACATTCTCTCCTTCATCAACTGCTGGTGTCAGCCATTCTAATAAGCTGTTCATCAAACTCAAAGATAACACTTTCAGTGCCGGAAACAATCTCCATCCAGTGTTCGTGCATCTACCATCGACGCCGTAGAACTCACGGCCTATACATCTGACATTTTCCATCATTTCTATCTCAAGAATTTTAAGACGAGGAAGATGACCCAGCTTGGGGATTTCTTCACACCTTCTGCACCCTATCAATTTCAATTTCAGCAAATTATCAAATACCGTAAAAGAATCACTGTGACTTGGAATTTTCATCATCAACAGCCATTGTGGGAGTTTTTCACCCAAATAACCCACAATCTCTAAGCTCTCTATGTTTGGGTGCGGCACAAGGCCATCCAACACTTCCTCATCATTGTTGTTGCCTTCTCTTCTGAATATGTCATAATAATGATGAAATACAAGTTGCAATTCTTTTAACTCTGTTTTCTGCTGCAGGTTTGCTTTCTCAGCTTCCTTTTTGCCCTTGACCCGGTCAAGATTCATTATTCTCAGCTCCCCTTTAAGTCTGTTTAAGCATTCTAATTCCTGAATGTCACCTCCCCTATTTGCACCAACGACAAATATGGGCAACGTTTCAAGACAAGTTAAGTTCCCCATCTTACCTGGCATTTGCCATTCCTCTGAAAACTCAATATGCTGTAAGCTGATCAAATTGCTCATATCTCTAGGAACTTCTTTAAGTAACTCGCAAAAAAGAAATCTCAAAGTTTGCAAATTGTAAAGCTTAACTATGGACTCTGGAAATGCTTTGATTTTAGAACGAGAGACGTCAAGATATCGCAAATGCTTTAGCTTTCCAATTGAAGATGGCAACTGTATCAAATCAGAACCTCCAAAGTTCAGAGTCCGCAAGCTTTTCAACATCCACGATTTATGGAACACCGCATCCGTTATGAATAAACTCCGAAGTTTCTTTGCACTATCTTTTGGAAATATTAGCATCGGCTTCCTATTACCAATGAGATTCAGATGACGAACACGAGAAATATCTCCAACAGAACAAATATCCGCTATCAATGTTTCTGAGTTTGAAATATATAATGCGAGATCATGTATCAGATCATGCATCTTACACCATCTGATATTATCCAACTCATCCCTCTCCACATCTTGGAAAAAGGAATTCAGAAGCAAAGAATTATAATACTGATTGCCCACATCCTTACTGGAAGACTCAAGAAGCCCTTCAGCCATCCAAAGCTGAATTAATTGTTTCTTTTCAATAAAAGAATCTTTCGGAAATATTGAACAATATGTAAAACATGGCTTCAAATATGAAGGCAAACGATCAAAACTTAGTCTTAAAATAGGTAAGATGCTATATTCAGTTTCTAACGTATTCAGAACACTGCTTTCTCTAATTGACGACCACACATTCTTATCCCTGTTAAAGCTCATTGTCCCTCCCAAAACCTTTGCAGCTAGTGGCACACCTTTACATTTTTCCGCAATCTCCTTTCCTATGGCCTCCATGTCTGAAGGTATTAATGCTCCTCCATCACCAACCACACTTTGCTTGATAATGGACCAACATGCATCGTCCGTTAGCAAAGTCAGTGTATGCCTATAAAGTGAAGAAGTCTCCACTGTAAATGCTACTCCCTCGTTACGAGTTGTAACTACAACAGCATTCCCATTATTTCTACTAATGGCCAACAAATGCTTCTCCATATTGTCCCACTTTTCGAGATTGACATTCCAGACATCATCAAGTACCAGAAGGAATTTTTTTCCTCCCAAATTTTCCTTAAGGTGTTCACTAATTGCATCCACATTGGTTAATCCACCCGCGCTTTTATCAACCCTCTCCAACATTTCCTTCAAAATCTTTCCATATTCAAAATTATCAGAAACACAGACCCATATAGTTTCATCAAAAAGTTTTCGCTCTCTAGCTTTTTTAAAAACCAACTTTGCTAAAGTTGTCTTCCCCAGACCGCCCATTCCTACAATGGGAATAACAGTAAGAATTTGTTGATCACAGCGGCAAGTCAGCAAGTCTACGATTCTAGACACATCATCTTCCCTTCCTACAACTCTTGAATTATCAAGGAGAGAATCATTAACAAGGTGAGGTACAGAATTTATCTCCGGTTGCTGCCTCACATGAGGAACTACAGCCCTAATTAGTCCCAAGCCAACACCTTTTTTTTGGATCTCATCAATTGACTGGAGTAAATTCTTAATCTTGTGAGCCATTTTTTGTTGAAATGCAACCTTCTTTACATAGTAAGAGCTTTTGGACAGTGGAAAGAAGTTGTATACCTTCGTCTCCGGCTGATGTTGAACCTCCACTTTCCGTCGAAGACTCTCATAAGCGAACTCATCAAGCACGTCATCAGCATCATAAGCCATATCTTTGAGCTGATTCAACCACCGTGTTACAGCCTCATGTGTGACTTGTTGCTGCTCTGCATATTGCAACACGTAGCGAATGGTGCAAAGTGAATCTTTAAGCCTATCTAGATCCATATGGAGACCCCAGACAAGGATGATTTCATCAGTGATAAGGGAAATCACCTTGGAGAGTGTTCCTTCCACCAAAGAAAATAAACTAAGGGCAAGATCAGCCATATTTCTTTCTTCCCTTGTTACTGAAACAGAGAAATGGGTGAATTTAATTTGGAAAACTAGAGAATGAATTTGCAGGTATTATATGCTGAAAGTCAGTGTACTCAATGCTGTGAATTTTCATGAGAAAAGGTCTTATCTGATCACTGGTGAGCCATTACGGCTTTTTTAAAATTTTCCTAAGTTCTTATCTTATCACTGGTGAGCCATTACAGCCTTTTAAAATTTTCCTAATCCACACTTTTTTTTTTGCAGAGTAATTAAAAAAGCGATCATTTTCACCAATCAATTGTTTTATCTGTTCACAAATCAGTTGTTTCCACATGTTCAAAATGGAATATTAAGTGTTAGTTGATTTATTTAGGACAGTCAAGCTGGAAGTTTACATGTCCAAGTCTAGATAAGCTAGAGAGTTGGCTGACACTTAGCTAGAGAGCCAGCTGTCACAAAGGAGTAGCATTGAGAGCACTGCTTACTTAGCTCTAGCTGTCATATCTTTGCTTTTATTATATGATTAAGTTTCATTTACTATTTAATTGATTCAATTAGTCCAGATTTTTAGCAATCAGTTGATTGTTTCTATTTTTATATTTCATGATTCTAGGACTTTAATTTCAGTAATTTGTTTCTTGTTCTTTGTATTTAAGTTGTTGTAATCTTTCTTTTCAATTGAATTATTAAAGAATTCCTTTCTCCATTGCTCTATTCCTTTTCTTTCATTTTGTGTCTTTTATCATTTTAAATTCTAACAATTGGTATAAGAGCTCTTTTCTTAAGGGACCTATACTTATTTTTTAAAAACATGGAAGGAGAATATAATCTCACATCAATTGCTCCCACTCTATTCAATGGAACAAATTATTAAATGTGAGCCATAAGAATGGAAACCTACCTAGAGGTATTGGATCCCTAGGAAACAGTAGAGGAGGACTATGAAATCCAAGCACTTTCTACAAATCCCACCATGACACAATTGAAGGCGCACACAAAAAAAACCAGAAAGTTAAAAGCAAAAGCTTCACTATTTGAAGCAGTCTCACCCACCATATTTACAAGGATAATGTCTCTAAAGTCAACAAAGGAGATATGAGATTTCCTAAAAAAGAAGTATAAAGGCGATGAGAGGATAAACAACATGCAAGTGCTGAACCTCATCAAGGAGTTTGAATTGCAAAGGATGAAGGAGACTGAATCCATTAAAGACTATTCAAAAAAGTTTCTTAGAATAGTTAATAGGGTTAGACTATTTGGAACAGAGTTCAAAGATTCAAGGATTGTTGGGAAAATCTTAGCTATAATCCTTGAAATGTACGAGACCACAATCTTAGCCTTGGTAAGCACCAAGGATTTGTTAAGGATTTCTCTGGTAGAGTTGCTAAATGCCCTTCAAGTACAAGAACAGAAGAGATTAAAGAGAGAAGACACAACAACAGAGGTAGCACTGGCAATAAAGCATCAAGGTGGTTCTAAGAGTAAATGAAGAATACGAAGAAAGGTAGTGATGGCAGTGGCACTAGTGCAGAACGTGTAGCTGGAAAAGAGAAAAAGGATAAAAAGTCATATCCATCCTACCAACATTGTAAAAGGAAGAGTCACCCATCTTCTAAGTACTGGAGAAGACCTTATGCTAAATGCTTTAAATGTTAGCAAATGCGGCATGAAGCAATTATCTGCAAAAATTCAAGGCAGAATCAAGAAAAGGCAAAAGCAGTAGATGAAGAGGAAGAAGATCATCTATTTGTTGCTACCTGTTTCACCAGCATGGATTTAGCAAACCATTAGCTAATTGATAGTTGATAAGTGCCAAAAAAGGTATATATTTTATATTTAATTCTTCCATATTTAAGATAAATATAATTTATAATGCATGAATTAATCTCCTATTTTGTTTTTGTGAAGGAAATTATCAATTGAGGAAGAAATAAGCTAAATTAGAAGATTTTAAGGAGAAAATTAAGCAATAAATAGTAACTTTCAGTCAATTGCAAATTATCAAATAAAAAAAATTCCAACGTGCCCACGCTTGAAGGAGAAAAATGAAGAGAGACGAGATTCTATTCAAATTAATTCCGATTTTGTTAGAGATTTTCTCTTATTTTTCTTTCCAGATTAGTGTGATCTTCTTGCCTATTTAGTACACTTAATTCTTTTAGTTTAGAATTCTTTCCCTATAAATAAATGTTGAATCAAAGGAAAAAATCATCTTCAATTCTATTTCTAATTTTTTGTATTCTTTCTTTATTTTAGCTTTAGATTTTAACCATATGTGGCTAATTTTACTTTTCTAGTCAAGGTTATCAAAAATTGGTTTTAAATAAATTGTGAGAATTTGTTCCTCATTTATTTTCTATTTTAAGTATTTGAATATTTTCTGTTTTTATTTAATTTATTCGCTTGATGAAGAAATTCTAGTTATTTGGGTCATTAAATCCGTAATTATTTAATTGATTAAATAAAGTGACAAATCAATGCTCTTAATAAAAACAAGTCGTTATAGAGTATTGGTGGAAATATTCAATCTATTTTAAATAAACGAGCTTGTGTTTTATAGAATAGAATTAATAACTTTTCTAATTCTTAATGCTATTTACAATCTAAATCTTAAGAGCTTGTTTAATATTGATTGTTAAATAAGGTTTAAGTGTAGAGCTTTCTCACTTAAATTATAAAGTAAGGAAATACATAATATTAGAGTTTGTTAATATTCATAACCAATTTATTTAATTTGGAAAATTATCTTTTTATTCAATGATCAATATATTTAAACCAATTCTAAGATATACTTTGGCTGAAATTTCTCTTGATTGATTTTAATTCCATTAATTTGCATTTTATTTTCTTCAATTCTAAAATCCCCTAACTTTTATTTTCTTTGTTTACTTAAAATTTAGATTTAATTAATTCTCAATCCCTGTGGATTCGACCATGCTCTCACTATTTATAAATTTATTTTTTAAAAAGCAGGAATTTATTTTTGGTTAGTTTCGACAACTATCAATAATGGCTGCTCCAATCACGTGACCAATAATAAAGAGTTGTTCAAGGATCTAAAACCTTATACCACCTCAATAGTCATAGTTGGAGATGGCAAGCATATTGTTGTAAAGGGTAAAGGAACAATTGCAATCCCAACCTGTTCAAGTACAAAACTCATTTATGATGTTTTATATGTTCATGACATTGATCAAAATCTTTTGAGTGTTGGCCAGTCGATTCAAAAGGGTTATAAAGTCATATTTGAGGGGAACATATGCTTAATCAAAGATGAAAAAAGCAAAGACATTTTCGGAGTCAAAATGCAAGGAAAAAGCTTTGCTCTAGATCCATTGGAGGAGGAGCAAGTTGCTTTTCCAGTAAATGATAGCACCACTGACTTATGTCATAAGAGATTGGGGCACTATCATCTACAAGATCTTCTTCAAATGAAATCCAACGACTTAGTGATAGAGCTTCTAGAAATTGAAGAGCACATCTCTCATTCAAAGCCTGTCAACTTGGTAAGCAATATAGGAAGTCATTTCCAAAGTCAACTTAGAGAGCTACCAGGAAGCTTCAACTTGTGCATACTGATGTTGCAGGCCCTCAAAGAACGACCTCACTCAATGGTAGTCTCTACTATATCATCTTCATTGATGACTTCTCTCGAATGTGTTGGATTTTTTCATGAAGCACAAGTTAGAGGTGGCATCAATCTTCTAGAAATTCAAGGCCCAAGTTGAAAATGAAAGCCTTTGCAAAATCCAGGTTATTAGATCAGATAATGGCAAGGAGTATACCTCTACAACCTTTAATAAGTTTTGTGAGGAATCTAAAATTCATCACTAGTTGACTGCTCCATATACTCTACAATAGAATGGGGTCAATGAGAAGAGGAATAGATACATCTCATAGATGGCAATGTATATGCTACATGAGAAAAACCTCCCAAAGCAATTCTAGGCAGAGGTAACAAACACAATTATTTTTCTATAAAATAGACTCCTCATTAAAGCTATAAAGCACAAAACTCCATTTGAGGCTTTGTATGGCTTTAAACCATCTTTAAAATTTCTTCAAATATTTGGTTATTTGTGCTATACTCATGTGCCATATATTAAAAAAGACAAGTTGGATGAGAAAGCACAACATGGAGTCTTCATTGGCTATAGCTTAATTGCTAAAGTTTATAAAGTCTATCAGCCACATAATGCAAAGATTGTCATCAATAGAGATATACACTTTATTGAAAATGAAGAATGGAACTGGAGTGAAGGGAAGCTTATAGGCTAGGAGCAAAAGCTTATAGATTTCACCATAGTAGATTAAGAGCTTGAAGACTGGGAAGCTGAAACAGTAGATGATAGACTTATGAGAGGTACTAAGCCACTCACTGATGTCTATCAAAAGTGTAATATAGCTTTTGATAAACCTACATGTTATGAAGAAGCCAAAATGAGTGAAAAATGGGAGGTTGCAATGGAGGAGGAGCTCCTTATGATAGAAAACAATCAAACCTATGAATCGGTGAGCAGACCCTCATCAAGAAATGTCATCGGTGTAAAATAGGTATGCAGAATTAAGCTCAACGCTGATGGCACAATTAACAAATATAAAGCTAGACTTATGGTGAAAGACTATGCTCAAATAACTGGTATGGTTTACTCAGACACATTTGCACCAATTGTCAGATTAGATATCATCAAGCTTTTCCTTAATATTGCTGCACAGATGAACTAGAGAGTATACCAGCTTGATGTTAAGTCTGCCTTTCTGAATGGCTACCTATAGGAGGAGTTATATGTTGATTAACTAGAAGGTTATGTGAAGAGGGAAGAAGAAGATAAGGTTTATCTCCTCAAGAAGGCTTTCTATAGGTTGAAGCAGGCTCCAAGGGCCTAGTACAACAGGATTGATGAATATTTGCTGAAGCTGGGATTCAATAAAAGCCTCTGAGAGTCCACTTTGTATGTTAAGTTAAGAAGAGTAGATGTTCTTATCATCTCACTATGTTGATGACTTATTAGTCACTGGAAGCAAACCAAGTCTGATTAAGGAGTTCAAGTTAGATATGAAGCAGAGCTTTGAGATGACTAACCTAAGCATGATGACTTACTTTCTTGGCATGGAGGTTAGACAAAAAAGGGATGAAATTTTTGTATGTTACTATAAGTATGCTAAGGAAATTTTGAAGAAGTTCAGATTTGATGAGTGCAAAGGCATTAGCACTCTTATGATCTCAAATGAGAAGCTCAGCAAATAAGATGGAGCAAAAAAGGTTGATCAAGTATATTTCAGAAGCATGATCAGTTGCTCATGTATTTCACAACAACAAGATATGATATTTTCAATGCAGTAAGTGTTTTATCTAGATTCATGCACTGTCCTAGTGAGTTGCATTACAAAGCAGCTAAGAGAGTCCTTCGATATGTCAAAGAGACTTATGACTTTGGAATCAAGTATAAAAGAGGCAAAGAAACTATAATACCCTTCACATATTATGAGTATAACCCATAATACATAGAAAGTGCTATGAACTTGGTGACTATACCTTGTTTTAATCATATTTTATATTCTAAGTTGGGCCTACAAGGCCTTCATCTCATGCATCTATTTGAGCTATATTTTTTCTCTTTTACTTTACGTCATATTACATAATTACTTGTTAACAAATATAATAAATATATCCATTTAATGAATGCAATAAATAAATGCATGCTATAAATGTGTCAATCCAAATCTAGTCTATATGGTCTCCTCTACATGGGCTGAGGCATCTCCACTGTCAACTGTTACATTAACTCTATATTGGCTCCATGACCTACATGTATATGAAACACGTTAAGCTATACAAGACTTAATAGTACACATATGAAAATCAACCAAACATGTAATCATATTATTTATAATGAATATCATCATCAATTTGTCATTCAGTCATATACAAAACACATAGTCACAACATCGACAGGGCATTCCCCACTCATGCGGTTGTTATATACACATGTACCATATTTCTTTTATGCATGTTATTGTGATTTATAGATCACATCCCTTTTCTTTTACTTTGATATTACCATTTATTAATCAACACATTGACCTCTTGGAGGCTCAAGCGTATATCAATTCTAGGAGTAGCATATTGTTTCTTGTAATATTAATAATCATGTCACCATACATTTCATTATGTAATACTACCTTAATCCTTTTAACATATAATTTCTTTTCATATCACCTTTTCTAGTCACCAGCCCAAATCTCATTCCCAGACCGTTTGAATACGGGGTATAGAATAGGGGTGCTTCATAAGTTTAAACTACCCTATTCACTCTGATTTCCTATCAAGAGTGCTTCATGAGCTTAAGCCTCCTTGACGGATCATGATATATCTATGTAAATGAGATTAAGGGCGCTTCACAAGCTTAAGCCATCTTGTTTGATTATGATATATCATTTGTATATAACTAGGATCAAGGGTACTCCACAACTTAAGCCACCTTGTCCCTAAAATATATAACTGGTTCGGTACCGTAAAACTCCTTAATGTTACACTATCTATCCTAATTCTAGTCTTCAGATAGAGAAATGGGTATTTACATCAAAGTATCTTTTTGTTTTAATCACATTCTATTATGTTTCCATCATATTCAATATAATATATGCATGTTCTCATATCACATTTATACTCATTAACATGTCTTCATATGTTTTTATATCATACTTTGACATTTAAGCATGGTTGGCATATTTTGGACCCACTAAAATATCATTTAAACATAGGTTACTATTGCTGTGAACAGTGTCATCATAGGTATGACAAATATAGCTAGCCATGACACCTGGCTATGAAGGCTTATAGACCAAAGTGTCATGGTCATGACAAATTCAATAAGGTTGTGACATTGGTTGTGAAAGGTCCTAACTTGTGTCTATGGTCAAATTTTGTCAAAATTCCACTTCTAATCACTTCTTAAACATGCATAGACATCATCATGGTCAATTAACACCAACAAAAATAAGTTATTATAACTCAAATCATCCCCTAAAACGGGTCACAACTAAGTTCACAACTCAAGCTTTACACATGCATTGTACTCACTTCAACACATTTACCATTTTCATGCTCTTTATCAGTTTTATGCATATTCAACCACTCTTAATTAACTTTTTTAACATTTACTCATGTCATTTTATGATTTCATATTTTCTAATATCACATTACTTATTAAATAAGCATGCGTAACATAACAATTCACAACTTGTCGACTAAGGAACTTACCTCTATTATCCCATTCCTTTCTGGTACCTTAAGTGCCTTTATTGAACTTGTACATTTATCTATCTATCAATTTTCAATATTGACATATATATATATATCATTCAAGTTCTATAAGCCATTACTCATGAAATCCTCTTAAAATTATATTCATCTTAATCATGCTTAGCTTACTTCTTCTATCATTTGTTCACATCATTCATTATTCATTATCGTTACTTAAAAAACCATTAAGCCCTTAAGCAACCTAGCTCATTATCATTTAATCATAATTCTGATCTACTATACAAATACCATTATTAATTTGTTTTCTCTTTCCATTTCCATCTTAATTTCCAATTATTTTTATTTAACATGTCAATTATCACATTTTTATGTAATTCAACATATTAAAGACACATGTGTACTTACCTCCTATGGAGCCAACTCAAAATCCAAACTTTAAGCTTGCCTAGCCTCTTTGATAGTTAATTCCACCTTTCAAAGGCATCACCTAACATAATCACAATTATTTCTCATTAACTCAAGCTATATTTTAATTTTCAAACTATGACAAATATGTATCATCATAAATCTAATTCCACAATTCCTAAACTGAGGTTATTAAGGCATGTTTTCAACTCAATATTATGGTATCTCACTTCTAATAACTTCAAAGAACATAAATATACACAAAATCCAACCATCCTTCATCTTTCATAAACTCTCTTACATGGCTCTCCAACCAGATAATACAATCTCTTCATATAACTTCATAATCATAGTAAAGAGAAAGTTCTTGTGTTTTTTTTGTCTCTTGATGGCAGAAAACACCATTGATCATGCAAAGAAACTGTGATCTCCTTTACATCCATTTTCTCTCTCCTCTAACTTTTCACCAAAATGGATAATTTCTTCAAATCTTGCTTTAATCTTGTTTTTCCTCTTGGTTTGGTGTTTAATTCACTCAAAAACTATGAAAAATCACTATTTTGGTGTTCTTGGGTGTATATGGAAGTTGTTTTGGGGTTTAAGGATTAAAAAAATGGTGAGAAATGGTGATAAGAATGTGAAAAAAGCTTTATATACTCACCTTTCACGATCATAAAAGTTTTCCTTCACGGTCATGAAGAGTTACTATAGCAACCGACCTTGAACATTCATGTTTATCCATGAAATTCGATTGTCACGGCCGTAACATCCCCTTATCATGATCATGACACTTTAATTTTTCACAATTATTGATTTATTTCTTCCCTTTCTCAAAATCGAAGCCAAAATTGGCAAATATACCACACATATACCTTACATATACCTTACATATACCCTCATATACCTCGAATATATTCTCAAAACATTCATATATACATTTATTTTATATTCTTACTTTTAATTACCAATTTATTTTTCATATACCACAATAGCTTCTAAGCCCATTGGTGGGCGTTACAGAAACTGACTAGTTTTTCAAATAGTGATTCGAGAGGCTCAAATGATGACATGAAGAGCACCTCATTTGACTAGTTTTTCAAATAGTGATTGGTTTAGGTATCTTTTTATGGTGCTCGAGGAAGCATGAGACTGTAACTCAATCCACTGTAGAGGTAGAGTTCATAGTTGCCACTTCAACTATTAATCAAGCTCTTTGGTTGAGAAATGTTCTAACAGATCTTAATCTTGAGCAAACAGAAAGCATAGAGATTTATATTGATAATCAAGCTGCTATTGATATCAAAGAATCTTGTGTTTCATGCGAAGACCAAGCATTTCAATATCAAGTAAAAGGAGATGTGAAGCTAATATACTGCAAGTCAGAAGACCAAATTGTAGACATATTCACTAAACCATTGCCAATAAGTAAATTTGAATATTTAAGGGCAAAACTTGGTGTTTGAAGCTCCTAAACAAGGAGAAGTGTTAGTTGATGTGTTTAGAACTACCAAGCTAGAAGTCCACTTGTCCAAGTCCAAATGAGCTAGAGAGTTGGCTGGTACCTAGCAAGAGAGCTTGTTGGCACCAAGGAGGAGTGCTGAGAGTACTGCTTACTTGGCTCTAGCTGTCATATCTTTACTTTCATTAGATGATTAAGTTTACTTTACTATTAACTGATTCAATCAGTCCAGATTATTAGGAATCATTGTTTCTATTCTTATGTTTTATGATTCTAAAATCTTAATTTCAATAATTTGTTTCTTGTTCTTTGTATTTGAGTTGTTGTAATCTTTCTTTTCAATTGAATTATTAGAATTTCTTTCTCCATTGCTCTATTCAATTTCTTTCATTTTGTGTTTATCATTTTAAATTCTAACATTAAGAAACTACACCAAGAATTAAGGATGGTTATACTTTTTCTATAATTCCAGGCAACCAAATACATAAAAATAAATTTCACAATTTTATTTGTTTAATTCTTCATATTTTATATTTGAAGAATAGCTTATATCTCCAAAATTACGAAGCAAAACAAATCGATTTACTCAAAATGGATACCTGATCATTGCTTAGCATATATCTAAGTTATAGATACGCTATCTTATATCCTTAAAATATAAGCAATTTGTGGACGTTATATGCACACATAATTTAGATATATAAGGTAAAATTGAAGTTACTGAAGATTTTCTTTTATTTGGGTTATTGTAAAGGCAAATAGGTTTGGACTCAAATAAAACAAGAGTTTGTTATTTGCTCAGAACGCACTTGTTTCTGTTTAAAATGGAATACTAAGAAACTGTGCTTCTAACCTTCGGAAAAAGATTGCACACCAGCATTGCGTAACAGAGGGTATATACAGCTCTGAAATGAATTTTTCCACTTCTTAGAGTCTTCATGCCTAACATCAACTAATACGAGAATAAATTTTTCCCTTTCAGACACATCAGCTTCCCTCCCTACAACTGGGTTGTCAAGGATTGAGCTTGTTATGGTACTATTTTGTGGGATCACATTCCCCAAGTTTAGTTGGATAAAATTAAACTAGGGTGAATTTTGCCAACGGTTCTTTAATTATATAAATTATAATAACTCAATATCCTAAAAATTATTTGTAATACAAAGGTTTTCAATTATATAAATTGTAATAATTCAGTACCTCAAAAATTATTTGTAACACAAAAATACCTCAATTTTTATTTTTTTAACCAAATTGTACTTTTATCTTCAGTTATTAGGGTCCGTTTATCATTGTATTTGGAAAAAACACTTTTCAAACAAAAATTTTGTATTTTTAACTTTTTTGAATTTTGAAAATTGTTTTTGGTTAACACAAATAAATATATATTTTTTCCAAAAGCAGATTTGAAAAAAAAAATTCATAAAAAATAAAAAAAAATTAGTCAATAAAATAAAAAAAATCAAAATATGCTTTTAGAACACTCAACAGCACTCTCAAATACCCCCTTAGTCTCTCTAACAAAAGTATAACATGAAATATTCAAATAAATTTTAATACCCAGTCAGTAAAATTGAAATTTTTCTTATGTGAATATTATAGCTAATTTTATTTTTATTAAATTTTATCTGATGTGGATATTTCATATCACACTTATGTTAGAGAAACTAATAGTTAAAAATGGAAGTATTTTTGTGTTACAAAATAAAAGTTGAAGTACTTTTTGTTACAAAATAAAAATTGAGGTATTTTTGTGTTACAAATAATTTTTGAAATATTGAATTGTTACGATTTACATAATTTGAAGACTTTTATATTATAAATAATTTTTCAAATACTGAATTATTACGAGTTATATAATTAGAATTCGGTGTATGAAATTCACCCAATTAAACTGAAGGGTCTTCACCCTGAATATTTTGTAATGACTGGCTCACTTTTTTAAGCTTGTGGACCATTGTGAGACGAAATCCAGCCTTCTCACAAAGTTTATGACATTTGAAAATGGAGAGAAGCTATTGACCTGTTGTGGAAAGCAAAGTTAATTTTTTATCAGTCTTGCTATTGAAATAATTTATGATTATTTTTCTATTCAGAAATTAGTTTGGCTGCTTGAGAAATTCTGTGTATTTCCCATCACTAGCACATCAACTGCGAGTTTCGTACTCTCCGCGCTTTCATCCACAGCCCACCAGAATCTTTCTTTCTTTTGTTATTGCTGTCTCCACCACTCCCTCTTCAATTTTTGAATCTTAATCGCCTTTAATTCAGATTTTGAAATAAAGATCATCACTGAGTATTTTTTGGAAAAACTTTAAATTGAAAAGATATTTGATAAGAGTGAAAAAAAATAAAATATTGGAAGTATTTTTTAAATAAAAAGTTAAAATTTGATAGTTTGTGAAATTTCCTCTATTTTTTCCAGGTCATGGGATCATCTACAACTGTTTGCCTCATTTATTTTTCCAGGCCTCCTCATTTTTAGATAATGATTTCTAATCCCTTTACTAACGAAAAATTTCTTATCTATCTCATTCAAATCCTTATTCATAAATCGAACTAATAATTTATTTTTTTTTATCAATTACAAATTTACAAAAGAAAAACAATGAAATTCGAAACTATGTTATTTATAAAGTATACAATAATTTCAACTAATTAAATTATATAATTTTTTTAATTGTTATATGCTTTACAATTAATAAAATTTCCATAACTTACTAAAATTTGGTCATTATATATTAGGTATTGAATTCTATTTTCTGATCTGGAGAACAATATTGTTTTTTTTACAGGGATATTCACGGTATTTCCACAAGAAAGGACAGGATCATAGCAGTAATAGTGATTCTTTCTGGCTGTGGCGACAAGCTTTATTGCAATTTATACAAACCTACATAGTTCCAAAAACAATAAATGAAATGTGAAAGGAAAAATGATAATTAAATTTTTATAAAACTAAAATTACTACTTCAGATTGTTATGAATCTTTTTGCAAAGTTCAATAGTCAACTCAAATAGGTGAAGCAAATTTAAAAAGAATCATTATAATTCGAAGCCTCTTCCATTTGGGACAAACTTGGTGGCACTGGAAATGCTGTTATCAGTTTTGTTGAATACACAATAATAAACACTGCATACTTCACTCTTACATTTCCCTACATAATCAACGACACAAACTAATTTAAGATATTTATAATTGAAATTCAAATATGACTCGTTTACATTAATGTAAATCAAAATATTGTCATGATAGTAAAAATAGTAGATCAAAATATTAAACAAAAAAATGAAAATGAAATGAATCCCTTACCTGAAAAAAGCAAAGCAAGCATGCATCTTCCCTCCTTAATTTTACCATCCCTAAATTCCAAATCAAATCAGCACCACGAACATAATTAAGCAATTGGAAAGAGAGGCAGTAGATTTTAGGATCACAAATTCATCCATCTGCATAATTCTGCAACAAATTTGGAAAGAGAACTGAAATTGGAGTAGCTTTGCATACCTGTGACTAAATATAAAATTTACTGTACAAACTGAAACATGAGAAACTTTTCATATTCCTGACAAAAATTGAAAATTTTTAAAGTTTTCTCTTAATTATTCTATGTAAATTTTTGCGATATGAGAAATCTTGTGCCACTCAGAGCCGCTTCCTTGGGCGCAACTTTCCTCAAGAAGGGGGCATCACCGAATATCTATATACTTCAACTGGGAGAGGCGTTGCAAGGTTGTAGCTGTTAGTAGATACTTCAGATTTTCACAATTGTCAATCTTAAGGGATCGAAGAGAAGTAAGGTTGCCCAACCGGTCTGGCAAAGCTTCCTTTCCGTTAAAATATGTGTTGGAAATGTCTCAAAAGCTGTACAATACCAGATTAAGATTCAACAAATATTTTTCCATGTTTTAGGATTTTTTGTTTTGGTTGTAATAGCCATTTTGTTTCTGTTATTGCCCATTAAACTTCTACTTAGGGATTCAGTTTATCATGGCCACTTTTCCAGCAGATTTTTATGTTTTTAGTTACTTTTCCATTTGTATTTAAACAACTTCTTGCTGAATAAATTTTGTAGACTTTTGCAGTCAATTTCTTTTTGTTTTCTAGCTGTTTATCTTTCATTTTCTTGCTAATTCATTTTCAAACAGCTAATTTAAACTACAGTTGGTATCAGAGCTCCCTTCTTACGGAACTTGTAAGTGTCTTTGCGAATTTTTGGGAGCACCTAAACACTGACCAAACCCTTACAGAAATTAACCCTTCAAGCTATGGATACTGAAGCAGGTTTTTCTTCAATTGCTCCACCAATCTTTAATGGGGAGAATTATCAGGTTTGGGTAGTACGTATGGAAGTCTACCTTGAAGCATTAGATGTCCAGGAAGCTGTGGAAGAAGCTGACTTTCAAGTTCCAATTCTTCCTAACAATCCTAACATGGCTCAACTTAAGAATCACAAAGAAAGAAAAATAAAGAAGACAAAGGCAAAGGCCTGCTTGTTTGCTGTAATCTCACCTTCAATTTTCAACAAAATCATGACTTTGGAATCAACACATGCTATCTGGAATTACCTTTAAGATGAATATCAAAGTGATCAAAGGAACGAAAGTTTTGAATCTCATAAGTGAATTTAAAGTACTCAAAATGAAGGAGTCAGAAACTATCAAAGAGTATTCTGACAAACTACTCAACATTACAAATTAGGTAAAATTGCTTGGTACTGAATTTTCTGATTCCAGAATAGTACAAAAGATTCTTGGTACTGTACCTGAGAGGTTTGAAGCCTCAATTTCTTCTTTAGAAAATGCTTAGGACCTATCAAGTATTCCTTGGTAGAAGTGCTTCATGCTTTACAGGCTTCTGAACAAAGAAGACTTATAAGACAAGAAGAAACAGTTAAAGGAGCTTTGCAAGCAAAACATCAATCTAATGACAAGGGAAAGAAAAAGAAAGGCACAAAGGTAGGTGAAGTTACTGCTAACAACAATAATAGCAGTAACAATAAAAAAGGAAGATTTCCACCATATCAACACTGTGAAGGTAAATCTCACTCTTATTTCAAATGTTGGAGAAGACCTGATGCAAGATGCAATAAATGCAATCAAATGGGACATGAGGCATTAATTTGTAAAGCAAAAATTCCCCAATAAACAACAGAAGCACAAAATACAAATTAAGAAGAAAAGGATCAATTCTTTGTTGCAGCATGTTTTTCTAGCAAAAATTCAAGTGAAGCTTGGTTGATCGACAATGGTTGCACCAACCACATGATTATGACAAAGAATTATTCAAAAAATTGAAGAATACTGATGTCAAAAGGATCAGAATCGGAAATGGTGAACATATTTCAGTAAAAGGAAAAGGCACTTTAGCAATAACAAGCTATTCAGGTACAAAAACTCTAACTGATGTTTTATATGTAACTAAAATTAATCAAAATTTGCTTGGCATTAGACAGCTACTTGAGAGAGGATTCAAAGTTATTTTTTAAGATAAAAGTTGCACAATCAAGGATCTTGAAGGCAAATAAATGTCCAAAGTTAAAATGAGGAGCACAAGTTTTTCATTTGACCCAATAGAGGAGGAGCAAGTTGCCTACCCAGCAACAACAAGCTCAACTGATCTTCGACACAGAAGATTAGGTCACTTCTATAATTCTGGAATGATCGACAAAATTAGTTGGTTCAAGGAGTGCCTACCTTAACGACAAATTTAATTGATTGTGAAGCATGTCAATTTGGGAAGAAAATAAGGCAACTATTCCCTAAAAGCACATGGAGGGCCACACAAAAGCTTCAGCTAGTTCACACCGATCTTACTGGACCACACATAACTCCATCGCTAAAGGGAAGTCTCTATTACATTGTTTTATTGATGATTTAACTAGAATGTGCTGGGTCTATTTTCTTAGATACAAATATGAGTTTGTAAAAGTGTTCTGGAAATTTAAAGCTCGTGTTGAAAACCAAAGCAGCTGCAACATTCAAGTTTTGAGGTCTGATAATAGGAAAGGAATACACTTCAGATTAGTTCGAACAATTCTGCATAAATGCAGGTATTGAACATCAACTTACTGCTCCTTACACTCCTCAACAAAATTGAGTGAGTGAGAGAAAAAAATAGATTAATCATGGAGATGGCTAGGTGCATGCTTCATAAAAAAAAATTATCAAAAAGGTTCTGTGTTGAAGCTGTAAATACTGCAGTATTCATTCAAAATAAGCTACCTACAAGAGCTATACAAAATCAAATACCTTTTGAGGCTTGGTTTGGTGTCAAACCTTCTTTGGATTTCTTCAAAATATTTGGTTCTTTATGCTTACTCACATGTACCACAAGGCAAGCATGATAAACTTGATAAAAGAGTAAAACCTGGAATATTTATTGGACCAGAAATAGGTGGATGCAATGCGAAAGGACTTATCTATGATTGAAAGAAACCAGACCTAGGAGTTAGTTCAAAAAACTCACGACAGAAATGTCATTGGTGTCAAATGGGTATTCAGAACGAAATTAAATCTAGATGGGTCAGTGAATAAGTATAAAGCATGTCTTGTTGTAAAAGGTTATGCACAAATATTTGGTGTTGACTATTCTGATACATTTGTTCTTGTTGTTAGACTTGATACAATCATATTACTACTTGCTATTGCTCCACAAAAGGGATGGTAGGTGTTTCAAATGAATATCAAGTCAGCTTTTCTCAATGGATTTCTACAAGAAGAGATTTATGTTGCACAACTTAAGGGCTTCATAACTAAAGGGCAAGAAAACAAAGTCTATTTACTAAAAAAAAAAAACTCTCTACGATTTGAAGCAAGCATAAAGGGTCCGGTATAACAAAATTGATGATCATTTGGTGAATTTAGGCTTCAAGAAAAGCCTATCAGAATCTACACTTTATGTCAAGCATTTCGATGTAGAAATTCTAATCATCTCTTTATATGTTGATGATTTATTAATAACAAAAAGTAATGCAGGCCTTATTGCTCAATTTAAGTAGGAAATGATGAATGTTTTTGAAATGACAGATTTGGGTCTTATGACTTATTTTCTGGGAATGGAAGTTACTCAAAAGAAGCATGAAATTTTTATCTGTCAGAAGAAGTACGCAAGGGAGATCCTCAAAAAGTTCCAACTTAATGATTACAAGGCAATGTGCACTTCTATGAATCAAAGGATGGAGCTGAAAAAATTGATGAAGCTCATTTCAAAGGATTAATAGGTTGTCTAATGTATCTCACTGCAACAAGACCTGATATTCTGTTTGCAGTGAGTATTCTATCCAGATTCATGCATTATGCTAGTGAATTGCACTTAAAGGCAGCAAAAAGAGTTATAAGATATGTCTAATGAACTGTTAGTTTTGGAGTGAAATATTGCAAAGTGCAGAATTTATGTTTATTTGGTTATTCAGACAGTGATTGGACCGGTTCCTTAGATGACATGAAAAGCACATTTGAGTATTGTTTCAGCATGGGATTAGGTGCCTTCTCTTGGTGTTCTAAAAAGTAAGAAGTAGTTGCTCAATCAACAGTAGAAGCTGAGTTTGTTGCTGCAAATGCAGTTATCAAAAAAGCTATTTAGCTTAGAAAAATCCTATCAGACCTATGTTTGGAGCAAGAGCAAAGCATACAAATTCTTATGGACAATCAATTAGCAATTTCAATCTCATATAATCCGTTTTTTCACAGAAAAACCAAACATTTCAACATCAAATTATTTTTCTTGAGAGAAGTAAAGAAGAATGGAGATATAAGTCTGGTTTACTACAAAACAGAAAACCAAGTTGCTGATTTATTCACTTAATCTTTTTCACTAAGCAAATTCGAGTTTCCGAGGGAAAAGCTTGGAGTTTGGAGCTTTTGATCAAAATTGGAGCATTGGAAATGTCTCAAGTTGTAGAATACCATATTAAGATTCAACATATATTTTTCCATGTTTTTAGGATTTTTTGTTTTGGTTGTTATAGCCATTTTGTTTCTGTTATTACCCATTAAACTTTTATTTAGGGATTCAGTTTATCATAGCCACTTTTCTAGCAGATTTTTATATTTTTAGTTGCTTTTCCACTTGTATTTAAACAACTTCTTGCTGAATAAATTTTGTATACTTTTGCAGTCAATTTCTTCTTATTTTCTAGTTGTTTACCTTTCATTTTTTTGCTGATTCATTTTCAAACAACTAATTTAAACTACAATATGCAATGTTTAAAGACTTGAGGGCAGTGAGGCATTGAAGTTGATGTGGCAGCTAAGACATAGTTTCATCCACATGACGCCCATATATAGTCAAGTCTTCAACAGATAGGAGATGTTGGATGGAATTCAAGTAACCAAAATCATCCAACTCCTTTGAGAAATCACTGATATCTAACCTCTTTAATCTGGTGAGCCGGCATAACATTCTCTCTGTAATATAACTTAACTTTGGACAATGTATTATCTCTAAAGAAACAAGGCAACCCAAATTCCCCAAGTCGTCTTCTTTAATTGATGTCAGCTTGTTGCAACCATTTATACTCAATTCTTTCAGAGACATACATGAATGTAGCCCACTTGGAAGACTAGTTAATTTGTTACATAAAACTATTCTTATACTCTTAAGAGAAGGAAAGGAGTGGAGCTCATCAAATAAATAACCCAATTTATCACAACCACTGATTTCCAATTTTACAAGTGACGACCAATCTAATACTGGAATTTTCCTCAACTGTCTACAATGCCAAATGCACAATTCTTCAAGGCAAGGAAATAGAGTAACAACATTCTCTCCTTCATCAACCGCTGGTGCCGTCCATTCTACTAAGCTGTCCATCAAACTCAAAGATAACACTTTCAGTGCCGGAAACAAATTCCATTCAGTGTTCCTGCTTCTACCATCGACGCCGTAGAACTCATTGCCTATACATCTGACATTTTCCATCGAATATATCTCAAAAATTTTAAGTCGAGGAAGATGACCTAGCATTGGGATTTCTTTACACCTTCGGCACCTTATCAATTTCAATTTCACCAAATTATTAGATAACTTAAAAGAATCACTGTGACATGGAATTTTCATCATCAATAGCCATTGTGGGAGTTTTTTACCCCAATAATTCTTAATCTCTAAGCTCTCTATGTTTGGGTGCCGCACAAGGCCTCCCAACACTTCCTCATCGTTATACTTCGTGTAATAACAAAATTCAAGTCGCAATGCTTTTAACTCTGTTTTCTGCTGCAGGTTTGCTTTCTCAGCTTCCATTTTGCGCAAGACCCGGTGAAGATTCGTTATCATCAGTTCCCCTCTTAAGTCTGTTTAAGCATTCTAGTTCCTAAATGCCATCTCCCCTCTCTGGACCAACCACAAATATGGGCAACGTTTCAAGACAAGTTAAGCGCCCCATCTTACCTGGCATCTGCCATTCCTCTGAAAACTTAATATGCCGTAAGCTGATCAAATTGCTCATATCTCTAGGAACTTCTTC
This sequence comes from Balakata baccata, assembly GCA_949630135.1. Taxonomy (NCBI): domain Eukaryota; kingdom Viridiplantae; phylum Streptophyta; class Magnoliopsida; order Malpighiales; family Euphorbiaceae; genus Balakata; species Balakata baccata. The sequence continues at coordinate 37,887 of CATIWF010087600.1, forward strand.
AAGTAACTCGCAAGAAAGGAATCTCATAATTTGCAAATTGTAAAGCTTAACAATAATCCTTTGGTTTTAGAAAATGAGACATCGAGATATCTCAAATGCTTTAGCTTTCCAATCGAAGATGGCAACCGTATCAAATCAAAACCTCCGAAGTTCAAGGTCCGCAAGCTTTTCAACATCCACGATTCATGGAATACCGCATCCGTTATGAATAAACTCTGAAGCTTCTTTGCAACATCTTTTGGAAATAATGGCATCGGCTTCCTATTATCAATGAGATTGAGACGACGAACTCGAGAAATATCTCCAGCAGAACGTCTCCGCTATTAATGTTTCTGAGTTTGAAATAGATAATGCAAAATCATGTATCATATCATGCATGTTACACCTTCTGATATTATCAAACTCATCCCTCTCCACATCTTGGAAGAAGGAAGTCAGATGTCAATAGATGGCTCAAGAAGCCCTTCAGCCATCCAAAGCTGAATTAATTTTTATTTTTTTCAACAAAAGAATATTTTGGGAAAATTGAACAATATGCAAAGCACGGCTTCAAATATGAAGGCAAACGATCAAAACTTAGTCTTAAAGTAGGTAAGATGGTATCTTCAGTTTTCAACGTATTCAGAACACTGCAGCTATCTCTAATTGACGACCACACTTTCTTGTCCCTGTTAAAGCTCATTGTCCCTCCCAACACCTTTGCAACTAGTAGCACACCTTTACATTTTTCTGCAATCTCCTTTCCTATGGCCTCCATGTTTGAAGGTATTCTTGACATCTAAAGGGAATATTCAAAAAAAAATATTATGGAAATAATTTTGAATTTTAGTTCTTATTTGAATTAACAGAAATTTGAATAAATTTATGAATATTTTCTTAATTTTAATTTTAATTTTAATTGTAAAATTTATGGGATATTTTGTTATTTTTTGCTCTATATATATGTTCAACTTAAATGAATAAAATGAGTAGTTTTTTTTTCTCATTTATATATTATATTTCTACTATATTTTTGTTAAATTTTTCCAATAGTGATATCAGAGCTATAGTTGGTTTTATAACGTCTGTATTTTTAAAGTTTTTAAATAGGATCTAAGCAAGTCTTTAAACTGCAAAATTTTCTTCAAATTTTAAAAAATAAAATTTTCCACGTAACCTATAAGTCACTAAACTGCTAAAATATTTTTAACAAACCTACACTAAACTGTAAAATGTTTTTCAAAAACTTGCTATATATTTTCAATTTTTCAAAGATTTGCAAAACATTTTCAAAAAATCAGCAAGTTTCTAAACTGTAAACGCAATTTCAAAATCAAATAAGTCTCTAATTTTTAAATAAAAAAGTTTTTCAAAGATAAGTGAATCCCAAAATTAGAAATAAAAAATTTTAAAGAATTAGCAAGTCTTTAAATTGTGAACCAAAATTGTAAAAAATCAACAAATATGAAACAAAAGACCTACAAGTTATTAAACTGTAAAAATTGTTTTCATGAAAGAGTTTTAAGAAGACCAATAAGACCATTTTCTGGTTGCATTGTAGGAAAGAAAAAAAATTGGTATTTACCACCTCAATGCTAAGGAGTGTTGAAATTATGGTATTTACCTGGAATATTCAAAAAAATATTATGAAAATAAATTTCAATTTCAATTTTTATTTGAATTAATGCAAATTTAAATAAATATGAATATTTTTTTAATTTAAATTTAAATTTTGATTATAATTATCCTTAATTAATGAGATATTTTGTTACTTTTTATCCAATATAAACAATTTTTCAACTTAAACGAGTAAAATAAGCAGTTTTAGTTTCCATTTTTATATTATATTCTCTTAAATTTTCCCAACAGGTATTAATGCTCCTCCATCACCAAACGCTCTTTGCATGATAACGGACCAACATGCATCGTCTGGTAGCTTAGTCAGTGTATGCCTATAAAGAGGAGAAATCTCCACTGTAGATGCTACTCCCTCTGTACGAGTTGTAACTACAACAGCATTCCCATTATTTCTACTAATGACTAATAAATGCCTCTCCAGACTGTCCCACTTTTTGCGATTGACATTCCAAACATCATCAAGTACCAGAAGGAATTTTTTCCCTCCCAAATTTTTCTTAAGGTGTTCACTGATTGCATCCACATTGGTTAATGCACCCGCGCTTTTATCAACCCTCTCCAACATTTCCTTCAAAATCTTTCCATATTCAAAATTTTCAGAAACACAGACCCATATAGTTTCATTAAAAAGTTCTCTCTTTAGCTTCTTTAACAACTAACTTTGCTAAAGTTGTCTTCCCCAGACCGCCCATTCCCACAATGGGAATAACAGTAAGAGTTTGTTAATCGCAGCGGGTCAGCAAGTCCACGATTCTAGACACACATCATCTTCCCTTCCCACAACTCTTGAATTATCAAGGAGAGAATCTGTAGCACGGTCAGATACAGAGTAATTCGTCACAAAACCTAGATGAACCTTATGTATAGAAGAAGGTAAATGGGAGTGCAGTCGTAATCCTTATGTTGTATGTAGATGACATGCTACAAATGGGAAATGATGTCTCGATCCTTCAATCTGTAAAGATTTAGCTCTCAAGGAACTTCTCCATGAAAGACCTTAGAGAAGCAACCTATATTTTGAGGATTAGGATTTATAGAGATAGATCCAAGAGGTTGCTTGGTCTTTCATAGTCTATATACATAGACAAGACACTAAAAAGGTTTAGCATGGAACAGTCGAAGAAAGGATTTATTCCCATGACCCATGGGATAACCCTTTCATAATCCATATGTCCAAAGACACAAGATGAGAGGACATGCATGAGTTTGATCCCATATGATTTGGCTATAGGATCAATCATGTATGCTATGATATGTGCTAGACCCGATGTATCATATGCTCTAAGTGTCACGAGCAGATACCAATCGAATCCCGGTGAGGGTCATTAGGTGTCTGTTAAGAATATTCTTAAGTACTTGAGAAGAACTAAGGATTTTTATTAGTTTATAAAGATGGAGATCTTAAGGTAAGTGGGTATACGGATGCTAGCCTCCAAAATGATAGGGATGAATCCAAATCCCAATCAGGTTATGCGTTCACATTGAATGCTGAAACAGTTAGTTGGAAGAGTTCTAAACAGGAGAATCTTTTAGAGAGGACAAGAGGAAGTTACTTCTTTAAAAAAAAAAACGTTTAGTACTTCTGTATTGAAGTTATTATTACAATGGAAAACTTTCTTTTATAGAGGGAAATGTACTCGAGTAACAAGATAAATATACAAAATACTATAAATGTCAGAGGCAAAAATTTATTATTACAATTAACAAAATCCTAAAACTAACAATGATAAGAAAAATCGTGCTTTAACGAAACTAATGGAAATAAATGCATAAAAGCTGCATTTTATGTTATATGTTGTTAATTGTAGATGGGAATTAAAAATAAAAAAAACTTATCATAGGGTTACAATCATTACTGCAACAGTGCAAACGTAAATCTTATATGTAAAATATATGTAAAGTATATGAACGGTTTATTATCTAATTTTTCTTATAAATTATAAAATTTTGAAATTGTATTTATAAATAACAAAAAATTTATCAAAACATATTATATTAATTTTATATCTTGATTATATGAGGTTATATGTATGTAATATATATACGTGAATAATGTTTTACAGTTTCAAAAATCAGAAATGATAAAATGTGACAAGTGTTGTGTTATTCAATAACATTCAAATTTGAAATAAAAATAAAAAAAATAATGAAGCATATATAAATTATATGGTAGTTATTATTATTATTATTATTATTATTATTATTATTATTATTATTATTATTATTATTATTATTATTTACCGGTACCATTCTCAACTTCCAACTTCAAGTCTCATATCTCCTAACATATATGTCAAATCCAGAACTTCAACGACTAAACCTCTGCCAAAAAAAAACAGAAACAAAATAAGAGACTGATGCATTTCCGGGCGATAGAAGAGGAGTTGATACGTGGTTTCCTTTAGAATGGTTAACTCTTTATAACCAACTGTATTCTAATTAGCAAAAACATGTTAAGTGGCATTGTAATTTCCATTCTCATTATGTTCCTTATCATCGACAATTGATCCTTCTTCTTTTGTTTGTTGCTCTTTTTCTTTTCTAAAAACAATATCTGACTTTAAAACTGAAAAATAAATCAATTAATCAAATCCAACCATAATTAAAAATAAATAAATTGAAACTAATGAACACAATATACCAGTTTCTCCTAGAAATAAGTTCTAAATAAAAAATTTAGGTAATTTAAGATATGGAAAAATATGAAAAACAAAAGACTTTATGAAGTAAAAAAAGAAACAAGTTGAAGGAAATAATTAAGGTTTAAAAGAAATTAAATCGACCTACTGATAAACAATCAAATGTAAAAAAAACCAACCACCAATCATTTTTCAATATAGGAATTGATTGATATTCATTAGGAGTAAAATAGGTATAAAATTAATTGAACCATAGAAAACTACTAGTTTGGTGGTTTGAAAAGTTGTCAAACAAAACTTTAATGTTATGTTTTTGTTCCGGAACAATAACCAAAATTATGATCAAGACTCTCACCTTAATTTCGATTTCCTTTCTCCGCTTGTATTATTAACAAAGCGGTATTGGCAGTGTTACCGATAGCAACATCGATTCCTCTGACTATCAATCGATGAAATTGTTGTCAGAAAATCAATAGTTCAAACTCATTAGTGAGAAATTCATGGAGAGAAGGAGATATTTTAAAGGATAGTGACAGATGAGATATAATGGGTTTAATGAAAATGGTGGAGAGGTTTAATGGAAAAAGGAGAAAGAATAAAGAAGCCGGAATATTAGGAGATTACAATGGAAAAAGATTGAGTGCCGGAAAATGAGGAAAGAGTGGAGAGTGAGTGCGGTAATATATTTTGTTATTTAGATAATATTATTTTGCGTGGTGGAATTATATATAGGTTTAATGAACGGAGACGTTATTTGTGGGATATTGTTCTACAATTAATTATATGGGTAATTATATGTTATATCTATTGGTTCATTTCAGTTTTCGGCTGGATTAAGTTCATATAGACGATCCAAACCTACCAAAATCCAACATTTAAAAAATTAAATAAATCACAAAATATTTCATTGAAAAAAAAAATTGTTTATCTTTGTAGTTATTATTATTATTATTATTATTATTATTATTATAAACTTTGTAATTAAAATATGAAAATTAAGTTAATAAAATTAATTATACTATTAGTTTAGATATTAAATATAAAATTAAGTTAATACTATTATTTAAAATACTATACTAGTCATTATTATATTATATATTTCATAATGTTATATCTATACTAAATAATTATATTATAATTATATTCATAATTAATTATTAATAATTATATTTATATTATTTAAACTAATTTTATATTAATTATTTAATTAATTAATTATGCTATATTGATTCTATATTAATTAATTTTAAGTATATTAATTAATAAAAAATATATTTTTTATTTTAATTAAATTTATTATAAATAAGAAAAATGACTCCACTTGAATATTTTATTCAATTGAAATTGTCTCTCTCCTATTTCTAATTTTGTAAATTTGTAAATCTGCAATTCGTTCTCCCAACCTTGCAATTGCAATTGCAATTGCCACATTCACTTTTGCCATTATGTTGTAATTCTCTTTGAAAGGGATCAAGATGCTCTAATATTCTAAATTATAAAAGTGAAAATAATTTTTTTTTTTAAAATACAGAGAGAGAGATAAGAAGAGAATTTAAAAATATTGAAATAACCATTGCAATGAGGAAAAGCTGGTAGAAGTTGGGAGAAGAAGAGGCTCCATGGAGATTTATGTTTGGATCATTTTGGAAGCAATTTTGGAAGGACTAATGTG
>CATIWF010087626.1:0-10206 GCA_949630135.1 Balakata baccata
AGGAGAATTTGTGCTGGCATAGCTATGGCTGAAAGAATGTTTTTGTATTCACTTGCTACCCTTTTGCACTCTTTTGACTGGAAATTGCCAGAAGGAACAAAATTGGATCTTACTGAGAAGTTTGGGATTGTTTTGAAGCTCGAGAATCCTCTAATTGCTATTCCTACACCAAGGTTGTCTGATCCAACTCTTTATCAATAAAAAGAGCATTCAAGAGTCGAGAGGAAAAAACCTGGGAGGGTTTATACATTTATAATATGTCAATATTGTCAGGAAATCAAAGACGGTAGATTTCATACATTTATTTAATCACAATTTGTCATTTCTTATATGTTGTTAGTCATATATAAAAAATAATTATTATTTTATTTCAAAATTATAATTAAATTAATCAATAAATTTATTCTTAAATGTAATTTAATTAAATATTATGCAAAATTGAAATTTAGAAACGACAATTCATTGCTTGTGGGGAGGTGTATACATATTTTGAATCTTCTTGAATTGGACCGAAAAAATAAGGAAAAAAATTCAGAATCAAATCATACTGTTGACTTTTTTACTAAAACCGAACTGAATTGCATCGTTGAAATACCCTCCCATATAGCATATAAACCGCCACACAAGAGAGTGTTATCTCATATATATAGTACTGATTTTTTAACTATTATACCTTTTAAATGTATGACATTAACATTCATATGATCAACCATAGCAATATATAATCATATAAATAAACATCATGTGTCCATGCTTATATGATACTCCATAACTATAAAGTCTGTAACCAAGGGCTAAATGCACTCAAATAAAACAATCTTACAAAATTTCAAATCCATATGTTCATAATCCATATTAAAATAAATACCCAATATCCCAAAATGCATGAGTAAAGTAAGATACATAAAATATGATATGACTTTGAATCTGGATGTTCTAACTAGCTCGGCTTGTCTGTGCTAACTCTTCCTATGGCTTTGAACCTATATGCTAAGTTATCCAAACTTAATAGTATATATACTCATATAAATTCTTAGTAGTACATATAATCATATAAATTCTATCATACATAGCATTCAAGTCAATTCATAAAAATCATAGTCATGCATGTTATCATCCCAATCAAATTATTACACCATCACAATAACATACATAGTAAGCATATGTCATTCATGTATTCATAATCACTATAACGTAATACAATTTACTGTTTTCCATTTATCCAATTAAATTTGCCCAATTCCTCTATATTAGACTACCATATACGAGTTATGAATAGGGGTGCTCTTAGAGCTGAAGCCACCTTACCCACCTAACCATATCTGTTTGAATCAATATTTGAGTCAATTGCGCTCGCGGAGCTGAAGCTGACTTGACTAGAAATTAAATAATTGCTAGCATAATGGGTCAAAGACACTCTTAGAGCTGAAGCTACCTTGCTCGATAATAAATGCACGAAATAATCTTACAATACCGTAACCACCCTTAATGGAATGTCATCTATCTTATAGTTAGTCTTAATATGAGTGAGAGCATTTAAGTTTTTTCCTTTATTCGCATGAATAATATTCCGTGATCAAAATAGCATTTATATGATATCACATAGCAACATATCACATCACATCATAATCCGTGCATCATCTTATAAATATTCATTCATCTCATGTCATGACATAACACATAGTACATAATGTCATTATCACGTATCTATGTTTTTCTCATATTACATCATAATATATTAGGCATATGTATCAAGTATCATCATAACTAGCACCATGGTTGTAAAAATCGGACCGGTTCAATAGGAAAAAAGGGAACTAGCCTTTGGGTCGGGCAGTTTTTACCTCCCAAATCGAAGGAAAATAACCCGGTAGAAAAACTGGCAATCTGATTGGTTCAACCGGAAAAATTGGAAACGGGCTTTTCCGAATTTTTTTAATTTTTTTGCAAAAAGAAAAATTTATTATTAAATTTGGTCCAATCTAGCCAATTCAACCAGTATTGACCCTAAAACTATATTAGTTAACTATAAACTAATCAAATTGGTCAAAATAAATACGTTTTTAAACAATTAACTCATTCTTATTTATAAAATGATATGTTATCTTCATTCTTACTTATTTTCTATGTGGGATTGTTCACTCATTTTTTTCTTACTTCTTTTTTATATTACTTTTCTTTTACAATTTGAAAATTTTGGCTGATTGTATTTTCAAGTTATAAATTATCTTTACATTTAATAATTAATTAAATATTTAGTTATACAAAAATATGAAATATGATTTTTAAAAAAAATAAAAAAGAGAATATTAAACATGTTATATTATTCTTGCATACTAAAAATGATTTCCAACAACTTATTCTCTATTTTTATTGTGTATGAGAAATATTATGTTTTATTATATATGAGATGTTATATTTTATGAAAATACTACGTAGGCCGGTTCAACCCCGGTTCAATCTTAAATCCGTGACCCGTTGGCTTTCCCGGTTCATTGACCGAGCTAATTTTTACAACCTTAACCAGCATCATACCCTTTCATAAGTATATCAGTACCTTAGCACACTGCAGCGTGAAACTGGCCATACCCACCATGGGACTGTGCAGGTTTAAGCTTGTGTGAGTCTCGACCGGGACTCTCTTCTCCCTATGGAGAGGCCCGACCTCAACAAAGTGAAACTCAATTTTTACCTGCTAAATCCAATTCTCTCGATTCAAAAGGTACAACACAATTTCCATAACACCATAGATCATATAAATAGTCCACATTATCATTATAACGTGTCATAATCCATTTAATTCGTAATATACCAATCTAACATGAAAATGATGAATAATCAATGTCTTTAATCCATACAATTGCTACCAAAACATTCAGATCAAGGTTCATAGCATTTAACAGAGATATAACATTCAAAATATTTAGGCACTAGCAAACATGCAATCAGAAAGTGAATAAACATGATTATATATACAAACCTTTAACAATGAAGCCAAAAACCCTCACTCTAACATTTCTCTCACGTTCTGATGTCCATTTTTTCCTTCTGTTTCATTCCCTAGCATCAATCAGCTGAGCCAAGGGTCATAAATTGTTCTATACATACTGTTCTTAAGGGACCATATTAGAAAAATCCTAACTTTAGTGATAATAATCGACATAACCCAATCAAGCGTGGTAAGAGGTCGAAATACTTACTAAATCATTTTTGGAATACAAGAACACAGATGGAGAAACTCAGTTTCTAGGGTTGTTCAAAAACAAATCTCGTGTTCTTCAGAAAAACACCAAAACCCTTATTTAATCTTTGATAAAACTAAAATCAATAGTATTTTCTTGTGTTAAACTAAGGGAGAATCAATGAAGGATGAAAGGGAGTGTTTTTGGAGTTTCTGGTTATGCAGATGGCGGCTAGGTTTTTGATAAGGACAAAAAATGACGTAAAAACACATTTATAACTTGTAGTCTAGAGACGAATTCCGACCATGAAACCTAATGTTGCGAGCGAGATACTCTCCCGATCCTGACACTCTAGTCCTAAGTGGGACAGTGTCCTGAAAAACTTTTTCATCTAATAAGCCAATTAGATCCATACTTTTAATTATAAAATGCCCTTCATAGTCCACATTAATTCTAGGCTCTTAATTGTGGGCATTACAACTTTAATTTTGAGGGATCTAGAACATTTAGTAATATGCGGACCAAGAATTGTATTGAACTATATTGGTACCAAATTGTACTGAAAAAATCGATATTTAAATGTTTAAAATTTAGTATATATATAATAATTAATAAGAATTAACTAATTTATATATAATATTATTTATAGTTTTTATAGTTTTATTATACAAATATAATATAACTTGAATTCATAATAATATAACCTCTAATTCATTAATTTATATTATAATTCGTATTTAATAAAATTAATATGACATTTATAATAACAATGACTTCAAATAATTAAAAATTATAAATGTTAAAAATAATTTTATATGATAAAGATTTTATGATGATAGGTGGAGAAACTTGAATTCATAACCATATAAGTCTAAAATAAGTTTATAATCAAATCAATGAATTACCTTTATTATTAATATGTAGATAAAATAATATTTGTAATATATTGCGCTAGTTTTAATTTTTTACTTTAATTTTTTATCATTGATTATATTTTTTAACATTTATAATTTATTTTAATTGTACTATATAATAAATATGAATTATATTAATTATTTGATAAAACAAATTTAAGTGCAATTAATCATAAAATAACCTAATTTATATTAAGTATAATAAAATCATATGATAAATCAATATAAACTATTATTTGTTCTAATTATATTATATAATTTTTTATTAAAATGATTGTATTATTTTAAACTTAAATACTAATCTATATTATATGATTAGAAAAATATATATATAAGTTGTAACATCCGCGATTTAGGTCTCGATCGCACGTAGCCTTAATTGGACGCGTCGGTTCGATTAGAGTCTGATTTGGACCAATTGAAAAATGACAAATTATAAGGGAAAGTAAGTAGAGATATTAGTATGTGAGAATTAAAAGATTGATGCATGAATTAGGGAAAAATTTAAAATCACCATATGGCTAAAATCGATATTATCAAATTTATTGGAGGAAATTTTGTATAAATTAGAGAAAATAGGGGCAAAGAGGAAATTTTTCATAATTAAGTATTAATCGAGATTAATTAAATAAATGGACTAATAAGAAGTGAGATTAAGCTAATTAGTGAGACTCATCAATCAAATCCTAATATAAAAGTCAATTTTGGTGGCATTTTCTCACTTATCCAACCAAACCTTCATCACCATTTTCTCCCCACATTAGGCTGGCAACACCCTCCCCTAATTCTCCATTTTTGTGTCAATTAAATTTCTAAAAGAGTGGAAAAAAAAGAGTTTAGAAAGAGAGATACCAAAAAACCTAAGAGATTTCATAAAAAAAAAACAAGTGTGAAAGAAGAAAATTGAATAAAATTAGGTCATCTTTGAAGAATCATCAAGGTGAGTTCTTCTTCTCAAATCCAACCTTTTTTCTATCATTTGAGGCCCTTATGAATGATTGATATGTTTGAAATTGTTAGATTAGGGTTTGTGTTGAGGTTGTGTGATTTATGTTGAGAAGTGTTGCTTTGTATGGGAAGTGATGTAGTTGAGCTTTGGGTTGTTGTAAATGATAATTTTGTGGCTTGAAACCTAAAGGAATAAGACTTATGAAGAATTGTATGGGTTGTCCAATGTAGGAGAAGTTACGAGTAAGGTGTTTAGAAGTAGTAATAATGATTATGTGACTTGTAGATGATGGTTGTTAAGGAGAAAGACATGATATGTTGGGGCTTTTTGTTGTGTTAAATGGAGGGAATGATTTTTGGTTAAAATGAATATAAATAAGGTAAAAGAGGAGGAAATAGAGATATATAAGAAGGTAGATAGTCATTAGGAACACTAAATATTGTTCATGCATAAAAGTTAGTTCTATGTGTCATTGAGTGAGTGACATGTTTTATTTTATTAAGGCCAAATAAATAGTCATCAAGAGGTGGACAAAGGAAAGAAAAAGACCACTTAATAAGAGAAGGAAGGAAAAAGAGGGCTTAGAACTGATTAGGTATGTCCTTTTTGGATAAAAATTTTACATGCCATAAATTTGTGAAAATATATATAAAATATGTTATGCATAAAATTTGAAATGTTATGTGTGATAAATGGTTGCTTTTGGAATTTTGTGGTAAATTAGTGTGTACAATTGAGTTTTATGTATATGTTTGTGATTTAGAAATTTTGGGCATATGCATGATTACATAAGTCATGTAATTGATTGATTTGTAATGAGTCCATTGATTACCTTGTTACACAATCACTGGAAAAGCCTTGAAGAAATTAATCATAACTTTTGTTATACTAATTGGATTGCTATGAAACCAATTGGATATGAAAGCTAATACATAGTGCTAAAAATGTTATGAAAAACATAAGTTGAAATTCTATTGGCAGTTAAAAATTGGCTATAAAATTCCGGACCTAATTGAATCATGAGATCTTGAGCAAAAAAATTAAATGAATACTAATTGGTAATTTGACCATAACTTTTGATAGAAAATTCGGATGTCAGTTATTCTTTTTGCAAAATCAAGCTAACATATTAAGTTAAAATTTCATATGAGACTATAGGGTTTGAATCAATCTAAAAATGGGCCAAAATTGAGGTCCAAACCTAGGGTAGGAATTTGTCATGAGTTGTAAATTTGTATTTTGATAATTTTCATATGGTGTTAATTGTGTATATTGATGATTGGAATTTTAGTTTATATGAACATATGATATTTATGATATACTTGTGAAAAAAAAAAAACAAGTTTATGATAATGAAAAATGTCAAAGCCCGAGTACACATATCTTTAAACTAAAATAGTGAATAATTTGGCATGTCAATCAGGAAAAAAGTAATAATGTAATAAATGCGTGTTATTAAAGTCGATAATAGCATTGTATATTAAGCCACTGATGACATTACTTAAAAAGCTGGTAAAACACTATTAAGAAGCCGAGAATGACAATCCTATATTCCTATTGATAAGTTCGGACACAGATATTATATGCTTGATTAAAATAAATAATGAAAAAGAAAAATGACTTCAATAAATTTAAATATGGTTGGACTTGTGCATACATGTTGGTATGAAGTAAATATTTATACATGCATAAACTATGATAATACATGAAATTTTATTTGTGACGTATAAAGGATGTATAAGTGGCATAAATACATGTATTTGTATGTAAGATTTTTATTCTATAAAGTATCACTAACCTAGTAGCTTTGCACGGGTGACTTCTTTGTGTAGGTCTAACATTGTTAGAAAATTATATATATATATAACCATATAATTATTGGTAATTATATATATAAAAACAACTTTACAAATATTAATTAACAATTACGAGAAATTTTTAAGTATATTAAACCTATCATATTATATATAAATTAATCAAATAATTAAATGAAGTAGTTAAATATATATCAATGTTGATTGAATTAATCAACGACTGACATGTTAGTCTAGCTAATAATTTCTTTAACAATTATATGTATGGCTAGCTTCTATAGAAAGAGTCAAAGAGGCAAAGAGTCAAAGAGGTCCAGACTCCAGATTTGAATATCTATATTACAAATCCTTGCAGTTGGACGTCTCATTTAGAGCAACGAAAATGAATAAATTTCATTAATTATAGTATTCTTTAATTTTAATTTATAATTAAATGTCTTTAAATTTTTAATTTATCTAACCAAAATATCATCCTTACTTATTCTACAAATTTCATAAATTATTCTTAATAACTATATGTTACGTCACCGTTTACATAAAATTCACTTAAACTTTTATTACTTTTTGTACTTTATAGAATTGTGCTTAAATGATTATTTTTAATAAAGTGTACATGAACAAGCAATACTATTAAGCAATGTTGTTAAAACCGGTTCGGTCCATAAATCGGAAAAACCAAAGGATTACGAGTTTAAGATTGAATCGGAATCGAACTGGTTTACGTAATATTTTCATAAAATATAACATATTTTACATATAATAAAACATAATATGTCTTATACATAGTAAAAATAGAATATAAGTTATTGGAAGTCATTACTAGTATATAAGAGTAATATAACATGTTTCATATTCTCTTTTTTGTATTATTTTTTTAAAAAAATTATATTTCATATATTTTTATAATTGAATATTTAATTAATTATTAAATATAAAGGTAACATATAACTTGAAAATACAATCAATCAAAAATTTCAAATTGTAAAAGAAAAGTAATATGAAAAAAATAAGATATATATATATATATAAAGTGAACAATCTCATATAAAAAAAAAGTAAAATGACATAGCATTTTATAAATAAGGGTGTGTTAAGTCTTCAAAAATATATTTATTTTGATTAATTTAACTAGTTTAAAGTTAACTTATATAGTTTTAGGGTTAATTTTTTGATTGAACCGATTGAATTGGCTAAATTGGATCAAATTTAATAAATAAATTTTTTTAGCAAAAAATTAAAAAAACCCTAAAAAACCGGCTGATTTCCCGGTTTTTCTCCCTATTCAATTCTCCTCCGTTTTTTACTTAAAAACCGACCAATTTGGTGGCTGGTTCCCGGTTTTTCGGTTGAACCGGCCGGGCCAGTATAGTTTTCATAACACTGCTATTAAGTACAATTTTCAAAAAAAAAAATTATGCTTCTTTCTTTTTTTAAAAAAAAAATTATTTGTTTATTTTTTTGAAATATCACTTTTGTAATAAAAAAACTCTAGTCTCATTTTCTCTCAATTTTTTTCTTATTTTTTTCTCTAATTGCCATATTTCTTAAGTAAGAATGGATGATTTTTTGCCATTATTGGCTTAAAATCACCATTTTATATTTTTTTTTATCAATTTATTTCTAAAATAAGTGGTTATTTCATATAAATCTAGATTTTTATTTAGTTTATTTTGTTTTTCATGATTTCATCGTCTTATTGCTATGTTTAGTTTTGTCTTCTTATTACAACATTTTGTTTCTATCTTCTTGTTGCAGTATTTTTGTGTATGGACAATTCAAATAGGCAAAATAAATTTGATCTAACATAAATAACAAATCAAATTATAATTGTTAGTATATTGTAAAATTGGAATCATATGCCAAGAAATGTTTGATTTGTTTCAATAAGCAAATCAAATCCAATTGATTTGAAACTTTGTACACTATCAAAACAACATTGGATGAAGATATTAGTAACATTTAATTTGATTGTCAAGATCAAAATAGAGATCAATCACCATAAGGTTAACAATCTCCTCTTTTTTGATTTTGACAATCAAACTAAGCAAAATAATTAAATTGATCATCCAAAAATGAAATTAACATGTTAAAAAACAATTATGTCAAGTTTCAAGTCAATCTATCATGTTCCAAAGATCTCTCCCCCTTTATGTTCTTACATTTTGATCTCTCTCCCCTTTTATGTTCATACATTTTGGTTATGTTTTCTTAAATTTCTCCCACTTTGTCAAGATCAAAAAGAATATAAGCAAGTATAGCATAAGATCAATCACATAGGGCATAAAGAGAGAAGATAAGAGAGAATAAAAATTTTAAATAATATGATACCAAAAGATTATAGTACATAAAATGGTCCTACAATAAGGATTTGAAAATAACAAATGTTATCAATTGCTAACAAATGATATCAATTGTTGGTTGCACAGTCATATATCAAAAGCATCAAGATAAATATATAATCTTAAAGCATAAAATATGAGTTTAGAGAATGCTTATTGATATAAAGATCATTCCATGATCTTGAGGCACTTTTTTCATGGAGATTCAATTCTTCTCTTGTGATCTCTTCTTTAAGTAGCTTCTCATTACTTTATGCCAAGTTTGAGTTTAATGGGGTTGATCACTTGAGAGAAGATATTATGTTGAGCATGTGCCTTTGGCCACTTATGGGCAACCTACAAAAGAATCAAATAATTTTTGGTACCCATTTAAATTTGGGTCCATGGGGGTTAGCTCTAGAAGGTTCCTAATGAGCCTTCCGTATAAAACAATACTTGTTTATGTGCCCAAATCTCATACAATAGTGGCATTGCTTGGATTTAAATGTTTCTTGCCACTTTGCATGGGATTTAGGTTTCACAACATGAAAAGAATGTGAATATGAGAAAGCACAATTTTTTTGGTGTGTGAAATCTTAAGTGCATACCTTTTGTATAAAAAGGCATGGTTGGTCTTTTGAGGTTTCCTTCTTGGACCATGTGAGTTGTTACTACTCATCTTTTGAGTAGTGGTTTTGGTGTGTGCCTTGCCTTTGGCTTTAGAGCCAATTACCTCAATGAATGAGGTTTGTGGTGTGCTAGCCTTAACAAATATTGAGCTAGGTGAAGATGATGATGTTGAAGCTCCATTAAAGCCTAGACCATGTCTCATTAGAGGAGGTCTTTGAGATACAATAAGTGTATCCAAATTTTCCTTCCCCTTATGAAATTTTGAAATTGAGTTTCTAAGCTCTTCAACCTCATTTTTTAAAATATTATTTTCTTTAAGCAAAGAAGAGGTTGAAGGTTTTGATGAAAGATCATCCAATGATTTCCTAAGAGATTCATTAGATGTTTTAAGCTCTAAAA
>CATIWF010087629.1:0-10898 GCA_949630135.1 Balakata baccata
CAAAGAAGCGCTCAAAGCCTATAGAGACTTATATCTTTGCTCTTTTTAATGAGAACAAGAAAACTCCTGAATTAGAGAAGCATTGGGGCCTCTTTCTCCCTAATATGCAACCTAAATACTCTGTCAACTTCAATTAATATATATATATATATATATATATAAGTATAAGTATTTGGTTATGAGCATCAGGACCTCTTGAATAATGTGTTTTAGCAAATAAAGCAAGCTGTTTGTATCCAAAATGAATAAAAGACATTATCTTAATTATATCATTACTTGGGCACTCTTTTGCAAGCTTTTTGCGACAGTCGAAATTAGATACTAGTCGTCAACTCATGCTGCATTTTTTTTTCTTTATTTTTTCTGGTGATTTAAAATGTTTTTATTTGTTATTTAATTTTATCTCCATATGGTTACAAAAAAAAAAAAAAAATCTCCTAGTAATAGAAGTGAAAGCATGACCTTTTCAAAGATGCCTTTGTAGAATATAATTCCCTAGTAAACAGGGCAACAAGTTCCAGCTGAATGTGAGCCACAAATGATGGTAGATAATTTATATAGGACTCATATTGAGATATTTCATAGAAGTAGATCATATCTCTCAATTTAACACTAATGTACGGTAATATTTTCCAACTTTAATTTATAGCACTAATATCCTCTAATTTTAATTTACGTAACAAAAATATTTGTCTTACCTATTTTTACAAATTATCTATGATAATTAGGTGTTACATTACCGCCTACATAAAATAGGCTTGATGACTAGACGTTACATTACCACATATGGAATGCATAATTTTTTTAAAGAAATTGTGTTTAAATGAATTTCTTTTCTTTTTTTTTTGAAAAAAAAAACTTCAGTGATTTAGATAAGGTGTTTCATGTAAACATAATGTGGTACCTAGTTATCAACGTAACTTGTAAATCTATATAAAAAAAGTAAAGGGGAACATTTCTATTACATGAATTAAAATTGAAAGATATTACTTGTCCAAAAAAAAAAAAAATTGAGAGATATTAATCACATTGAAGACGATATATGACACTAGTGAGTTATCCTTATGTTGTGTCGGCCGTGAAAAGCGGAAATATTAAGATAAATATATAACATATAAATGTAATAATATTCAATTTAAATAATAAATAAGAGTGATATTTGTATAAAGTAAATTATTTCTAAGATAATGCCATTATTGATTTATTTGTAATACACTATTAAAATTATACAAAACACAAAAATTTAAAAGTTATGCTAAAAAAAGGTGTGGCAACATATGGCACTGTGGTACCTTTTTTTATTCCTAAGAATATGCTTCTTTCATTTCTGGATAGGAACAATATCTAATTCCCCGATTATTTTAGTAGGCCATGTGAACATATAGAAATATCAAGTAACTAATGTTATAGTATAATAAAGTAATAGTAATAAGAATAAATGTAACACCCATCGATATAATTAGATTCCCCTCTAATTATACAGAAAGATATTGCGATGCATGAGATTTAAAATATAACGCCCACAAGACAAGGTCTAGAAGGTAATATGATATAAGAAGGGTAATTTGGTAATTTAAAGGGAGAAAATGTATATATATTGAATATATGAGAGTTATATTGTGAAGATATGAAGATATATTTGGGGTATATATAAGGTATATTAGTCAATTTTGGCTTTGGATTGCATTGAGTGATGAAATAAATGAAGAAAGTGTGAAGAATCAGTCCTCATGACCATGAACAAAGTGTTCATGGCCGTGACAATTGTGGTCAAAGGATCAACATTGACTTTTTGAGGCAGCAGCTACAGAACCTTCATGACCATGACAGTTTTTGTTCATGGCTATGAAGGTCTAGTATATAAGTTGTTTACACGATCTTATCTTCATTTTTCATCATCTTTTCAACTTCCAAACCCCAAGAGCCGTCCACACACCCAAGAACCTTAAAAGAGATCATGGAGTTTTTAGAAATCAAACACCAAAACCAAGAGAGAAACTAAGATCAAAGCAAGATTTGAAGGATTTGTCAATAAAGAAGAAGATTTGGATGAGAGAGAAGGTGCAAGCAAGGGAGAGCTTTGTTTTTTTGCATGATCAAGAGTGTTTTAGGTCATCAAGAGATAAGAAAACATGAGAACTCTATCTCTTTGTTATGCTTTTGAAGTTATTTAGTGAGTTTGTTTTGATTGGATAAAGAGCCGTGAAAGTTTGTTTTGGTTTGAAAAAGGGATGATGGATTTTCATGAGAAAAGTTTTTCTTGAAGTTTAATTAAGCAAGAAATCATGATATTAAGTTAGAATCAAGCATGATAACTTCGATTTGGAAATTATGGGATTTGATATATGATTATGTTTAATTGTCATAGACATAGAATTTGACATATAGTCGTGGTTATATTAGGAAAACAAGTGGAAGAAGCAGGTGATCATCAAGGAGAGTAGGTAGCTTATTAGTTGGTTTTTAACAAGCTCCTAATAGAGGTTTGTACATATGCATATTGTTATTTGCCCCTTAAATGTGATAAATGCATGTAAAATATGTAATATGCATTTATATGATAATTGAGCAAGCTTGATGGGTAAGAAATGTTTTATTTTTGAATTTGAAAGCATGAAATAGTATATTACATGTACGAGATATTAAAATGAGTATGGAAAAGGTATCAAGTGTCAAATGAGTATAAAAATGACAATATGACTTAGAGTGTGCATTTTGGGTAAAGTGTGTTGTTGAACATGCTTATTTGATAAGTAATGTGATATTATTAAATATGAAAGCATAAAATGGTATGATCCAATATTAGAAAGGTTAATTAGAGTATTTGAATATGTATAAATATGGTTATAAATAAGAAAATAACAAATGTGTTAAAGTGGGTACAATGCATATGTAAAGCTTGAGTTGTGAGCTTGGTTATGACCCATTTTAGGGGATGATTTGAGTTATGATAACTTATTTGTTTTGGTGTCTAGTGACCATATATGACATCTGTGCATTTTTAAGAAGAGTTTAGAAGTAGAATTTTGACAAAATTTGACCAGAGGCACAAGTTAAGACCTTTCACAACCATGCTAAAATTGTCATGACCATAAAGGTTTAGTCCAGTGGCCTTCACCACCAGCCCAATTGTCATGACCGTGAAGACACTATTCACAGCAATAGTGACTTATATTGAAATGATGTTTGGTAGGTCCATCACATGTCGATTATGCTCAAAAGCTAAAGTATGATGTAAAAACATGTGAAAACATATTGATATGCATAAATGTGACATGTGAGCATGCATATAAAATATGGAAACATAATGGAAATATAAAAGAATGAGATTGAAATAAAGGGATACTTTGATATAAATGCTCATTTCTCTACTTGAAAACTACTTTAGGGTATATGATGCATCATAAAGGAGATAAGCGATACGTATCGACAAGATGTATGAGTGAGGATCAGGTTGTTTAGCCTTGACTTGGGTGCTTTTGGTCCTGGTACTAATATCCATTATACTGAGTCAAGTTAGCTGAGCCCTAGTTTGGGTGAGCACGCTTGACTTGAGGGAGATCAAATGAGCATACAGATTACAATTATACTCAGTCAGGTTATCTGAGCCCTAGTCTGAGTGAGCATGCTTGACTTAAGGGAGTTCGAATGAGCATATAAATTACAGTGGATCAATAGGATGACTAGCTCACCTACTTTATAACCCGTATTTGGACAGTCCAAGAATGAGGCTTGAGTTATTTGTTGAAGTTGATTAATTGAAAAAAAGTGAATAAAATAGACAGGTTGAAAAGTAAAAAGTCATAAATGACCAGGATAAATGGTATGAACATATGAAATGTATTCCATGCATTAGGAAAATAGTTAATACATGCGTTTTATGTGATATATGTAAAATAAAGGCATGAATTATGACTTGGACATGACATTACATGCATGTGATACAACATTATTATATTTTTCATGAATATGATTTATATGATCATATGTTATGATTTGTTTGTGCTACATTTTATATGATTGCATGGAAAAATTTCAATGCCTATGTGTACCACTAAACTAGAAATGACTTAGCGTGGATTTTTCTCACGCAGGTTCAAGACTTATAGATTATAAATAGTTGAAGTTGAAAGAGAAGTTTGAGCTCATATCAAAAAAAGATAATTGTGACCCGGTTTGTGGGTCTATGCTATCATATTGTGTATTATATATACAAACATGCATATAGGAATAGTGATAAAGGCTATAATATGATACAGTTGTGATATATATATATATATATATATATATATATACATATTAAATTTCACGCCCATAAAAATGGGCTTATGAGTTATCATGGTCTTTATAGTGCATGAAAAAGATTTAAGGCATGAAAAACCAAAATGAGGGGATGTCATTATTGTGCACGACCTGTGCAAGGTTGGTTGGGTAGGTGTTATGCACGATCCATGCAAGATGTGATGGCCAAGACACTGTGCAAGTCCCGTGCTATGTCGGGATGAGATTTTTAGGGATTGGAGCACAACCCATATTGGCTGCACGACCCATGCTCGGTGTTAGGTATATATATATTCCCGTGCTCTCTCTCTTTTAGCTATAAGATCATTTCTACCTACCTCCACTTGAGAAAAAACCTTAGAATCACTTTCTTCTCCTTCCTAAACTCAAATCTAACCTAAAGATCACTCAAATACTTAAGAGAAACACAATCAAACCCAAAGATCTTTATTTTTAAGTGTGGATTGGGAAGAATGGGAAAAGTTTGTGCAAATGAGGAAGAATAACAAGGAGACCCAACACCAAATCCGATCTTATGGAGTCATCTAATTAGATTTTGGTAAGTTTTACACTACTTTACCTTCTTTAATCTTTGATTCTCTTTAATTCCTTCTTCTTTCAAAAAGGGAACTCGAAAATCTACCTAGGGTTGGGGGTTTATGACTAAAATAGGGAGATATAGAGCAAGATCTTGTGATTTAAAGGTTAAACCAAGTATTAGAGAGTAGCCGTCAACCCTTGATCTAGTTTTGGAAACACAACATGGGTGAGAACTATGGAAACTAGGGTTTATAATTATGATTTCTAGTATTTGTGCAAAGTATAGGTTTTAATGAGCAATGTTGGTTTTCGGAGCACCTTAAGACCCTTGAGGTAAACACCAAAGAGGTAGAGGAGTTTATTTTTGGTGAGATCAAGTTGGGGAAAACTTGAGGTTTTTATACAATAATACTCTTGCATTTATGGCATGATAGTGACTCATGTTTGTGATTAGTATATATATGAAATGTTATAAATTCTTGAATGCAATAAGAACCATGATTCAATCATGAATACTTGAATTAAATGAGCCTTGTATGTGCGAATGTTAAATGCTTCAAAGAGTATTATATGAGATTGAAAGGCTTAATGCCATAAATATTGTCAAATGCAATTATGATGATAGTTAAGATGTTATGAAAGGCTTGTGCCCAATGTGTAATAAATTTTAATTGGAAACAAGATGTGCAATAAATTATATATTCTTGACCACTATGAAAACTTAAAGAGGAATTGTTGATACGCCTCTTAGGTTGACAACTATGAAAACTTAAAAAGGAATTGTGATATGCCTCTTGGGGTTAAAAAGGTACCATAAATCCCTATAAACGCGATCTTCAGAATTGAGCTTGCGACATGCCAATTCCCAAATCGGCGACCACCATATACAGATATGGATTGTGACAGTACACACATACCTCGATTGAGTTCGGTTATAATATAGTGATAAACAACAATGGTTTTGTTTTATTTGGATGAAAGTTATTATAAAATGAATCTTTGTTCATAACGTAAAGTGTACCATCAGTATGGATATCAAGTAATGAAATATGTCATTGTATAACAATTGTGTATGCCCATGCATTGTAAGCTATTTGTATTATTTATACCACTAAGCGATTGCTTAGCATGAAAGTGTTGTTGTCTCTCACATAGGTGGAGAGAAATAGTTCGAAGAGTCATAGAAGACAAAGAGACCAGAGTATAGAGATCATATTGAGCTATAGGGTATAAGTCACATAGTGACTCTTTTGTAAAGTCTTCATTTTGTACATGTCAAATTTTTTTTTTTTGAACATTTGGGATTTTGCATTTTATGGCTCTTTTAAGGGCTAAGCTCTTATAAGCATATTTTTTGTAAACTCCACCATTTCAATATATATATATATATATATCCATGAAAGTTTTGATTTATCTTGTGGTTGGTTTTAAAGTTAGTCATCATCGTTATAATGCTCCACATCATTTTAAACAGGTTTTGGATTTCTGCATGATTATATAGTAGTTGGGTAACATACTTACATAAGACTCGGGAATAAATCCTAGCTATATGTAGGGGCATTACATCAAACATGTATGGGGCGTGGAGCCTGAAACTATATGTGAGGTATATACTGTTAAAAAAAAAGATATATGAGCCAGTATGATACAGACATTGTATGTATATGAGCGCAACATATAAGATGATGATAAATAACTGGTAATAAGATAAGTACAATTTGTGACATTCTATCTATATAATAAGATTGTTCTTATTATATGGGTATATAATAGGTATAGTTCTGTTGTATAGGTAGGACATCACATAAAATTTGTTCAATTTAAAAACTTTTTCCTATATCATGGTCATGATAACTTGAAAATGAAAATCAAATGTCGATGCAAAAAATTAAAATTTACTGTACAAACCTTGAAACCACTTGAGCTACACCCAACTCAAAATTAATACAAACTTTCTCAAAAATGCAAAAACAAAACTAAATACTTTATCACTTAATGCTTGAACATGACATCTATATGTATCATCATCCTCCTACTGTCAGCTTAACCTTTGACTCTTCATACTCTGCCTTTTTGTCAACTCCACCTTGTACCTTAAACCTACGTATGAGGGGAAAAACACACACTCGCTTAGCAAATAAAACTCAGTATGCATATAATCATATAAAACTATGCAATATCTTTAACTTAATTTTGGATAGAAATTACCTCTATCCTGTACATCACTCACTCCCATTTCCATACCATTAACTACCTGGTAATTAAACATCTACATCATATACAACTACATATATACATATATTCAACCGCCCCTATAACAAGGCACATCAATCCATCATACATATCAAAATAATATGATTAACATAAACCTAAGACTCATCTAGTCTTATCTAGCATATCTCACATATATATACCTTTAACTCAATTTTGGATAGAAATTACCTCTATCATGTACATCGCTCACTCCCATTTCCATAACATTGACTCCTGGTAATTAAACATCTACATCATATACAACTACATATACACATCCCCTATAACAAGGCACATCATATATATATATATACACCTTTAACTCAATTTTGGATAGAAATTACCTCTATCCTATACATCACTCACTCCCATTTCCATACCATTGACTACCTGGTAATTAAACATCTGCATCATATACAACTACATATACACATATATACATATATTCAACCGCCCCTATAACAAGGCACATCAATCCATCATACATATCAAAACAATATGATTAATATAAACTCAAGACTCATCCAGTCTTATCTAGCATATCTCATGTAATCTCATACAAATTCCACACATTTCCTAGTTGAGAACGTTCGCAAGAAGCTTAAGACCCTCAATTAGTATCATAGAAACTAAGGGCCCTCACAACAAGCTTAAGACCCCTTAGTCTTATTTAACATTAGGTACAAGGGTACTCACAATAAGTTTAAGACCCCTTGACTTTCTACCATGGTACCATGTTCAATTCTATTATATCTCAGGCTTGCATGCCCTATACAAACATAGTATACATATCATAAATTAAAACCACAACCTTTTTCACATCCAATTAGCTCAACCAAACACCAAACAGTAGCTGTCACAGCTAACCTGACCTTGAATGTTGACCGTGAAGCATTCTATCCCACTTGACCAAACAAATTCACAAGAACTACACATTCATAATCATAACAAACACACTTAAGCCATTCAAACTATATCTAACCTCATTTACTTGTTATTATTACCATCAACAACAATTAATTTCATTTATTACTATTCATATTCCCAATTCGACATTTATAACACATTTAAGCATTACACAAATAATAATAATATTCACATAGTACATCCATGAAGATTGTATTGAGAATATGTACAAACCACACTTCTATGTATATTCCACATGGTACACTAACATAATTTCAATTAAACCATAAATAACAACCACCCAACTCCATTAATTATAATCTATTCAACCTCTTTTAATGCTCCTTCATATTGCAAACATAGTTCATTACCCTAAATTTTCACATTCCTTATAATACCTTACCCCGTCTTCATTATTTTATAATAACATTCCATACATACTAATCCACCAATCATTATTCATTAGAACCAATCAACATGCTATTCATTCTTTTTAACAACCCATTTAAGGTTCACAATTATGATTTAGCATTTTAATTGTAACACCCTCCCATATAGTGGATTTAATTCTACTATACAAGAGAATGATACCTATAATATCTATTCATTCTTATCCATTTTGTGATATTATTAATCATGTCATACTATCATATCTAGTCATTAAATTGTATTAACTCAATATATAATACCAAATAAATATCACATGTCTTAATAATGCAATCACCCTTAATAAAGACTGTAAATCCAACTCTAGGGCTAAACATGTCCAAATTATTACATAGATTCACAAAATCCAATAATAATAAATAATTAATCAAGTCTTGTTAAATCTCTCAAAACTACCCATGAATGAATGAAAAATAAAATAATACAAAATGCATAACCAACCGACTCTAAACTGATCTGGCTCTGACTGTTGGGCATTCTCTTCGGTCTACTTGACCTATGGTTCCAAATCTATGTGCAAGAAAACTCAAACGCCAAGCTACAGAAAGCTTAGTGGTACATATGACCATAATTATTCTAACATGTAAAATCATATAATCATGGCATTCACTCTAATAACATACGTATTCCACAATCATTTATCTCACAAGTTCATACTAGACAATTTTGTAGCAAGTAAGCAAGGAAAGGTATCTAGTAGATGGAAACTTTACTTAATCATCATAACCATGTAACATTTTACAAGCTTATTGTTACATTTTATTTACTCGCCCAACCACTCGACATATTGACTAATCTGGATATGGATCGTGAATAGGAGCGCTCCCTGAGCTTAAGCCAACCTATTCCCATTTTTAAGTGTGATTATGACACTAGTCAAGGGCGCTCCTAGACCTTAAGCCCCTTGACAAAAATGAAATAGAAGTGTTGCTATCATAAAAAATAAAAATAAAAAGGGTCAAGGGCGCTCCCAGAGCTTAAGCCCCTTGCCCAAATCATATCGTATAAATATCTACGATACCGTACATAAACCCAAAATGGTATGTCATATATCATAACGCTAGTCCTAGTACAAGTAATAGACATATTCGTCTTTTCAAATTGCCCTTTAGCTCATAAAGCACATTATCATATATATAATTCATGTCATATGCATAAACTCATTTAATCCAATTCATCGTTTTAGTACATGCAAGCTTTTATTATTCATAATTTTATCATGCCACCACTTGACCATTTCATTATAAAATTTATCTAATAATTCATAGGCACTTTCATAAGTTCATTGGCATAACATAAAAAGTTCCATGACTCAATATGTATATAAATATTTAAATTGGTTAATATATTATCTATATATATAATAATTTGTTCAGTCATTCTAATTTAATTCTGATGTCTATTAAGTATAGTGTGTTTGCAAACATAATAGATAAACTAATTAATGAAATAGTTTACTGTGATAACTAAATAATAATAGACATTTGTCTAATATGTACCATCAGTTCAAACCCAATATTAAACTACTCAAACTAATCATGCAAAAATTATCTTACCAGTAAAGTCTCTTTTTATTTTTTTTTGAATTCTAGTAACATACCAATGGGATTTCCAGTGTTCTAATTATTTTTAGACTCAATTTTAACTCCATTCAGCCATGAGACATACCCAAAAATTTATTTAGCTATTAATTTTCATGAATCCAACATTTTCACACTCAACATCAAAATATCAAATAAATTCACAGTTTCATCACAAGTAAAATCACACAGAAATAACAAAGAGAAAAGCGAATAAAAATGAGCATATATACATACCTAAATTTTAGAGCCTTAAATCTGTTTCTAATGTTCACCTTCAGTCTAGTGATCGTTTCCACCAGTAGTATCCTTTCCTAATATGAAAATTAAGCCATAAATAAAAACCTCTAAAAATTTAAAATTTATACTATATAAATGAAAACTAAAAAAAAATAATTTTGGGACAAACACAAAGAAATACTTACAAGATGGATACTGGAACCAAACAAAAAGGACACTGCTAAAGTATATTTTCTTAAGAAAAAGGTTATGTGGAGAGATTTTTACTCTATGAAATCTGATGAGACAGAAGATAGTGACAATTATTTGGTATTCTTTGAGTATTTATAGGGAGTGGAGTCTATTAGGGTAATGAGGAACTTTTATATTCTTGAAAAAGGAGAAAAGAATGTGTAAAGAAGAGGACAAATGCAGCTAGATTTAGCATATCAATGAAAGAATTGGTGCACTGCGGCTTAAATATACACTAATTGGACCACACTATAGCAAAACCCAAGGAGAGCACAAGTGGGCTCCTTTAGACATGCAGACAGGTTTGCTTTATATTTTTTTTAATATAATATTATAATATTCTAAATTCCTAACTTCTTTATTTACTTGTTTTAATATATATAATCATATTATATTTATTTATTCCTTTACCTATAAACT
>CATIWF010087649.1:0-27495 GCA_949630135.1 Balakata baccata
GAGTTTCAATCCTAAGGGCTTGATACTATTTGACTTTACCAAATAAACCAATTAAACTAGGAAACACCTATGGCTACTTGACTTTTGCTGACAATACTGGTGCAGCTTGTCAATCATATTGAGCTTTACTAAATTATAGAAATCATATTCATAGTATTAACTGAGTTAGCTTAGCATATTGACCAGGTGCAGCTTGCCTGCTTGAAAATTAGAATTTCCTCTCCCTCACTGAACTTTCAATGCATTTTCTGAGGAATTTCATTAGATTTTCCATTGCCAAACCTGGAGTCTTCTTTGTCACAGTGCTGGACCATTAGTTTGGAAATATAAGCTACAGTACCCTTGTTAATTCCATCTTTTCATTAGAACATATTTGCAGAGCAGTTAAAATATCACTGTTGTTATTCAGAAGTCCCTTTTTTCTGTTGAGCTCAAATAAAAAAGCCAGTGTTGAAATCTGAATGGCATTTTCATTTACTGTCTACTTTCAGGTGTGAAGGGTTGTCAACCTACCCGAGGACATATGACCTTATTCATGCCAATGGTGTATTTATCATGTATCAGAATAAGTATGTTTCGGATCTTTTTCCTGTATCCTCAAGTTGCTAATAATTCTGTGCCATGAAAAAGTCTTCTCATTTTACCATCAGGGATTTTTGCATTTTCAGAAAACTTATTTCACGCACTTTTATGTTTATGATAATGTTTTCCTTTCTTGACCTGGTATCATGGATTTTTGTGGACATCACCAACCAAAACTATATTACCTCTAATTTCTGATAAAGTGAATGTTTGACACGTGTAAATTTGAGAATATCCTTCTTGAAATGGATCGTATTTTGTGTCCTGAACAGTCAGTAATATTCAGAGACGAGGTCGATTCTCTCAATGAAGTCAAGAAAATTGCTGGAGGCACGAGATGGGACTTAAAAATGATGGATCATGAGGATGGCCCGCTGTACCTGAGAAGATTTTAGTTGCTGTGCAGGAAACAGCACATCAAGTTGATGAACAAACCTCAAAAAAGAAAAAAGAAAATGAAAATTTTATTGCAATTTGCAGTAGACAGGTGATCAAGTTGTTCCAAATGGGATGACACTGAAAGATTCTGAGGTTCACTGTTGGCAAAGGTAAGTTATTCATACAAACAAAGTTCTCCAAGCTACATACTGTGGATGTGATTTCTGATGGCACAGCATAATTTTTGTCGCTGTCAATGAATTTAAGTTTGATTCAAGATTGTAATAACCATGCCACTTTCAATCAATTGATTAACTTATCATATATCCAATTCAATGTTTATTTCATTGATTTATGTGAATCAATAGTAGATTTTTTTTTTCTTTGGGATACTGCATATTGAATTTAGAGGAGACGAATGCTGAATGATGATGGAATAATAGAGATGCATGATTTGATGTACGTAAATATCATCTGCATTCATTGCCAGGGTGATTCAGTATGTAGTTTTCTTCGTTTTCTGATAATTAAGTAAAAGAAAAAGTTAAATTCATATATATATATATATATATATATATTACCAATTTAGAGTTAAAATTTTTAAATTCCCAATTCAGAATGTTTTTTAAAGTACTTAAGAGCATTCTAAACAGTCTTCTTATCTAAATTTAAGGATTTTTATACTTTCTAATACTCCTATCTTCTTTCTTATTTATCTCTCTCTAAAATTTACATTTTCTTTCCTCAGATTTTAGAGTCATTAGAAGCTCATAAGTAAAATTTTATTATTTATCTTTTATCTCTCTTTCCTTCTTTTTTTTCTCTTACTCTCTTTTCATTTTCTTCTAAAGAATTTAGAGAGTGAAATAAGAAGTATTGTTAGAGTACATATAATAAAATAAATTTTTTATAATATAATAAAAATTGAGATATATAGTATTGTAGGGAGTATTGTAGGGTAGGAAGTACCACTGTCCAGTTACTCCATGAGCAAACAGTGTTGCCCTAATTTTTTTATTTATTTAAATCATGCCTATACAATTAACTATCAGACCACGTAGGTGATAAGGATGCCAATTTTTATTCTGTCGTCATATGAGAAAGGCATTATCTTTTATAATTTTATTAGGAGACTTCAATGGTGTACTTAGTATAATTTATATTTACATCTTTATAATTATTATATTATTAATTTTTAATATTAGTTATTCTTAATTAATGAGTAAGATTAAAAATTGACGATTCAATAACTCAAAATATTTTGTAAAAATTATATCAAACACATCACAAAATTACTTTTGTTTTTTTCCGTTAAACTTTTAGATTGACATTTAACTATGAAGACATTGCATGCATGACGCGTGCGGCGTGCCCAACTCTTTCATTTTCTTGCGTATGTGCATGTTGTTGCACCTGTTAAAAATCCATTTGAGTTATATATATTAAAGACCAGTCCACCTATTCATTCAATGGATATGTAGAATAGGGAATAATTTTCCAGAAGACAGACGGGAATTGTGAAATTTTTTAGTCAAAAATTGGAATTTTTTTTTTGTCAAATAGCCATTAAAAAGGAAAAAGCCTATATATACCACTCTCTATTTATATTCTTTTAATTTTTTAAATATATATAATAATATATAAATTTATATTATTTTTTAAAATTTAAATATTTTGAAAGATATTGAAATTTTAATATATAAATTTTTGTATTATAACTTAGTTTTTTTTTTTTTGGCTATCGTTGAAGTTGTGATGTTGGATAAGGTTGATCCGGAATAATTGTTGGATGAAGGGGTTAATATAGAGACACGTAGTAAATTAATTACGTGTGTAATTATAAGCCAAGGACTTATTTAATTATTTGCAGTTCTGTAGTTAGTAGTGCTTCCTACTTAGAATATAATATATTCATGGATTCAGTTAATGGGAATATCATTTTCTTCATGGAAAAAGAAATCAATCAGAAGTTTGAATTGAATTCTCTAAGTTTTATCTTGTCTTACTTCACATCAATTATACTTAAAGAGTAATTCTACTTCCAAATCAAGACAACATTACAAAAAGGATGAAACTAAATGAGTTGAATGTTATAATAAAGCGGAATTTACATAAAATACCTGCTTTCGAATGTTTTTTCAATTTTATGTTCGTTTTATGTTTTTTTTCAGTTTTAGTATATTTATTTTCAGTTATACTATTTTTTTTCTTAAATGAAAAATATTTTATCTTATTAAATTATGTCCATATTTTCTCGTTTCTATTTTTTCTGCACTAAATGTTCTTACTTATTTTTGCCGTTTTAGCCAGTTATTTAGGTTTTCTTTATCATTTTCATTTGTCAAGGCATTTCTCTTGTTCGTTTTTTTATTGTGTTTTGTTGTTTCTATTTGTTACTCTCTTTTGTTGATTTTTATTATTTCGGTTCGTTTTTTGAATTTCAATGGCTGATACCAATCATATTATCGATAAGATGAAGAAACCGACAGTTATTTCAAATAAGGGAAAATGTACTGGGATTAGTAAAGCAATATCTGAAATTGAAAAAGGATATTGTTCAAAAGAAGACAAAATCTACTAAGTTGAATAATGCCGGTGATGATTCATTTGTTGTATATCAAGAAAAGGGCAGATAAAATGTATGCTTTGTGGTTTGGTTTAGTTTCTGTCATTTTGTTTATATATATATATATATATATATTGTAATTTTTTTGTTTGCTACGATGATTTTTACAGATTTTATGCTTTTTGTTATTGTTTTTGTTCTGGAAAATGGAATTTTGGATTAAGAGTTAGTTAAAATGAACTCAAATCTGTGTGTAATTATACTGATTATGTATTTAGTGTAATTATTTAGTTTGTGATATGTTTTTTTGTTGTTGTATTTCTTTAATATTGATAGAAGGATTACCAAAAATTTGCCAAATTGTTTACCAAAAGTCTAGCAAATATTTACCAAATTGTTTAACAAAAGTTCACTAAAAGTTTAGCTAAGGTTTACCATATTTTTACCTAAGTTTCATGCAAGTTTCAATGAAGTTCTTTAGTAAAGCAGTATTTGGAATTGAAAAGGATGTTGTTTAGAAAAAGACGAAATCTACTAAGTCGAATAAAGTCGGTGATGGTTCACTTGTTGTATATCAGGGAAAGGCCTATCAAATGTATATTTTCTGGTTTGGTTTAATTTATGTCATTTTGTTTTTTTTTTTATATTTGTTTTGTGTGATTTTTTTGTTTGCTACGGTGGTTATGCTTTTTGTTATTTTTGTTTTGGGAAATGGAAGTTTCGATTAAGAGTTAGTTAAAATGAATTCAAATCTTTGTGTAATTATATTGATTATGTATTTAGTGTGATTGTTTAGTTTGTGGTGTGTGTTTTAGGTTGTATTTCTTTAATGTTGACCAAAAGTTTACCAAAGTGTTTACTCAAAGTTTACCAAACTGTTTATCCAAAGTTTACCAAAGTATTTACCAAAAGTTTACCAAAGATTTACCTAAAGTTTACCATATTTTTACCTAAGTTTCATGTAAATTTTACTGAAGTTATGTTATGTTTCTTGTTATTCTATATTTTATGTTTCTTACCGTTGACATTATATTATTTTGATATATATTAATTACTTTTTTTTAGGATGTTAAATTGTATTTCAATGTTGATCGATATTATAAGGCAAAGTTGAATTGTATATTTGTGAAAGATTTGGTGAAAGGGGAAGCTGTTAAAGTACCTAAGTCTTGAGTAAGTTGAGTTGTTTAGGAAGACCTATTTCGAGGCTTATTTAAATTTACCTGAACTGAAGTTACAAAACCAGTTGGTGCATTAGTTGGTGCATAATTTGTTGTGGAAAATTGACTAATCTAATATTGATAGGATGTGGTTTTTGATTGGTGGTCAACAAATAAGGTTTTGCATTTCTGATTTTGCTTTGATCACTAGGTTGAAGTGTACTAGTGATGAATCTGTTATGGGTTACAAAGATAAGAGCAATAGTATATTAGAAAAGTATTTTGCTGGGAGTGATAGGGTGATCAAGGCAACTATTAAGGAGTTTTTTATTTCTGGAAAGTGGTAGAATGATGAAAATGCTATAAAGATTGTTGTTCTGTATTTTTTCGAGAAGTTTTTGTTTGCTTCTCCATCGTCGAAGTTGGTGCCAATTGAGCATTTAAACCTTATGGATAGTGGTGATTATGAACCCTTGGGGTAAGATTTGTTATTTTCAGATGATTAGTTCGCTGAAGGGTAAGGTCCACAATAAAGAAAGATCTGGGTATAGAGTCATTGGCTTTCCATTGGCTCTACAAGTTTGGTTTTATGAAAGTGTTGGGGCACTAAAGGTAAACTAGTCGCACATGTTTCTAATTCTATCTCACGTATTTTGAATTGGTTTTGTTCTGGTGTTTCTACTCCATTTCCAAAAGTATAACAGAGTTCTTTTTTTCAAAAGAGTACTTCTCTGGTAATTTTTTTTGCTATTATTTTAATGTTTTATTTTTTCAATTTAATATATTTTTGTTTGTTTGTAAATTAAGCATTTTTTTCTTTTTTAATTGTATTAAGATTTTATGTTTGGATTTATTGATTATAATGTAAAGTTTTTAAGTGATAAGTCAAATTCTATGAAGGTTTACTTGTTGTTTACCGAACATTTACCCAACGTTTAACAAAAATTTATCGAATGCTTATCAGAGGTTTACCCAAGCTTTAGCTAAGGTTTATCTAGAGTTTACCTATTTTTACATAAAAGGTTTACTAACAGTAAACTGTTGATTTATTTTATATATTATTTTTCCTTTTTGTTGAATCACATTTCATACTTGGTTGTTTTTGTTTGTGTTATAGATAAATTTGAAGAGTATTATACCTCTAGAGGATGAGAAGAATGATTTAATGGTGTCTGATTTTGGGAAGGGTGATGTAGATATTAAAGAATTAACTCCTTATTTTTCTGATTTTGGGAAGAGTGGTGAGACAAATACTGCTGGTTCTTCTCATCAATCGGATGAGAAGATGTATAAGATGTTGAAAGTTATCTGTCATAGGTAGATTAGGATTAAGAAGTAGATGAGTTCTCTCAAATCATTTATTCACGAGAAGGTGGATGAGAGTTTTGGACGGTTCAAATCTTTAGAGGCAAAGGTTGATGCGTTTTTTTTCAGATAATAAAGAAATTGATGAAATTGAAGATGTAGAAATGAAAGAGAGAAATGGGGAAAATTCTTCAAATTCTGAATCTGTGAGTGAAGAATCTAATACTGAAAAAAGTGAAAAGGATAATGATGGTAATAGAGGTAATGATGGATGTAATGATGATGGCAATGATGGAGATAAAGATGGAGCTAATGGTGATGGTAATAATGAAGGTAATGAAGGTGGAAATGGTGTTGGTAATGTTGGTGATAATGAAGATATAGGTGGTAAGAAAGATGTAGGTGATATTGCTGGTGATGATGTTCGTGGTAAGGAAGATGTTGGTGGTATTAAAGATGATATAGATAAAGTAGGTGGTGTAAACAATGAAGTAGATATTTTAGATAATATAGATAGTGAAAGGCATGTAAATGATGAAGTTCGTTCTTTTGATGTTTCTTTGATTTGGATAAGGATCCAAGTAATCCATTTTGTATTATATCTATTTTTGAGAAAAACAAAGATGATATTATTATTGGAGTTGCTGAAGGTCTTGTGACTATTTCTCAACTAACTGTAAGCAATGAATTTTTTTATTTTTATTTTGTATTTAGTGATTAATGATTGATTTCTAATTGTTAAACATTATTCAAAGTTTACTTTCAATATATTTATTGGTTATTATCCATATGTTTATTGGTTAAATTAATATTTTTACAGAATATAAATTTTGAAAATGTTAAAGATTCAGGTGATTCATTTTATAATGAAGATATTTTGGCTCAAATTAATGAGATTGAAAGAGTAAGTTTAACTTTTATATTTTTGACCTTTTTTTTTTGAAATTTTAGTTATATTTTATACATTTTTTTCTGTGTAGTCAAGATTAGCATATGTTTTCTATAGGTTTACTGGAGATTTACTTAAATCATAGTTAATTATTCAAAGGTTGACCTAAGGTTTACTCAAGGTTAACCCAAATTTTGCCTAAGGTTTACCAAAAATTTGCCAAAGGTTTACTAAATATTTACCATAGGTTTACTAAAGGTTTACCATAGGTCTACCAAAGGTTTATTATAGGTTTATTGAAAGTTTATCCAAGGTTAAGGTTTACCAAATATTTACCTAGTTTATGTTTTTGTAATGTAAACTTTATATTATATTTATTGTTGACTGAGTTTGCATTTTCATTTATTTTTTATTTTTCAGAATGCTGGAGAAGATTTACATAAAGATTTAGATTCTTTCTTTAATGATATTCTTTTTGAAAAGATTGATTCAATTGTGAAGGACCATGTTGAATATGTTAAGTCAACGGGTAATTTCTTATTCCTTTGTTTATTTTATGTTATTATTTTGTTTATTTTATATTGTGTATAGATGCATACTAATATTTTGTAACATGCAGATGATGTTCATATTGTGCATGCTGCTGAACCATCTTTTACTTTGTTGACACCCACTCATGATAGCCAAGCTGAAAAGAAAGATTCAGAAGCTGTAGAATTTGGTGTTGCTGATGTTGTTACTCCTTATGCTGAAAATCTAGTAGAGAAAGAGGTTATAGCAGTTGATGCAATACAATAAAAAGGGCTAGGAGTTGGTAATATTTTCAATAGGAAAACTAAACCGGGTGCTCATGTGAAGTCGCCTTTTGTCAACAAATTTGGTTCTACAATAGAGGCTTATGGTATTGAATCAATAGAAGAGTTGAAACTATTATATCCTTTTAATGATCTTCTTCATGAAGGGTGATTATTCATTGTTTCTTGACTGGATTATGAAAGGTTAATTAAAGAGAAAAATGTATAGTTTTTTATTATCTAATATTTATTTATGCTTTTTATTTTTATTTTTGTGTTTTGTTTATATTTTTATTTAACTTTTTGTAGTGTTAATAAAGTATATAGATCTGGTGAAAGCAAAATTTAACCTGAAATGGATTTTGTGGTTTATATTGCCTGTGATAATATTTGGTTTTATTGGTTGAGAATATTGAACTGTTATTTACATGATACTATAAGTTTTTATTCATAGCTTATTTTTCATTTTATTTTTTACTTTTTGGCCAGAAGTATATCTATGGTTTTCCTTGGGTATATCAAAAGTTTACTAATATATATATATATATATATATAGTCAAATTATACTTAAGATTTACCCTAGGTATACCCAAAGTTTACCATTGTATACAGTAAAGTTTACCAATATATACCAAAGTTTACTTAAAATATACCTGAGGTTGCCTTTGTTATACCAAGTTTTATCCATAGTGTACCTAAGGTGTAGTCTAATTTTAGATCTGAAAGTATACCTATGGTTTACCATAAGTATATCGTAGGATTACCCATTTGTATAGTGATGATTTATTATTATATATGAGAGATTAGCTAAAGTTTACTAATCATATTTTGGTTTTTTTTTTACTTACATTTAATCTATTTTATTATTTGCGGCACCTTGATGTGATATTTTATTACTATAGGAAGAGAGGCAAAAATGGATCAGAATGTGTTGTTAAGTTTACAACAATAGATTGTCATTTCCATGCTTACATTAGTAATTTGTATAAACAATATGAGGAAAGTGACAAGAAAGATAGATCTCTGATCTCTATTTCTTATGATATAATTTTGGATACTATTTTGGGGCTACGGCTTCAGTATAATTTGCCATGGGTGGAGGTTGACTATGTTCTTTTTCCTATTCATGTGATTGAGAAAGACCACTAGGTTTTGGAAAGACTGAGTTTTGAGGACAGATGCAATATATACAATTCGCTGTCAAGTGCTCAGCAAAGAGTTGTTGTTATAGGTGCTTTGAAGCCTTATTATTTTATGCTTCCACTTTTTCTTTCTCTTACTGGCACATATGATGGGAAGAGTCAAGAATATATGAAGTCTAAGGTGTATGATAATAAAAATCCAAAAGATCCTTTTGATTTGGTGGAAGTTTAGGGTTTGCCACAACAGGAATCTGTATGAGTATTGAATTGTGTTATTATATATATATATATATATATATATATATATATATATATATATAAAACAAGTGATTGTTCTTTTCTTATTTTTAATTTCTTTTAGTGATAGTGGTGCATTTGTTTGCTTCTTTGCTGAGCACTTTATCCTTGGAAAGGAAATTTCATCTGAAGTTGTCATTGATTTGTATAGAGATAGGCTTGCTATATCTGTATGGAAGCATGGTCGAGGAAAATTGGATGACACAATTGAAAGTGAGACCAAAGATCATGCAGTTAGAAAGTTGAAAAAAATGGAGATGGGTTAGTTTACGTGTGAGTTGTAAATTTTAAAACTTTTGATTTATATTTGTTTTTGTTTTGTACTATTTACTCTTTTATTTTGATATATAATATAAATATTATTCATTTATACCATTGTTTCAATAATTTTTCAATTTTTGATATTTTTTATTATTATATTTTATTTAAATATTTTTGTAGGTATTGGTGTAAATATTGTTGTGGTTTACTGAAGGTTTACCAGTAGTTTATCAAAGGTTTATTAAATGTTTACCAAAAGTTTACTAAAAGTTTACCAATTATTTACTAAAGGTATGCAAAAGTGAACCTAATGTTTTCGCTTAGTTTTACTAGAGGTTTACCAATTGTTTACCGAAAGTTTACCAATTGTTTAGTAAAGATTTACTAAAGGTATACTAAAAGTGAACCTAATGTTTTCTCTTTATTTTACGAGAGGTTTACCAATTATTTACCTAAAGTTTATGCAAGATTTATCAAAGGTTTACCTAAAGTTTCTAGTATTCAGATGTTTGATAAATACATCGATATACTTAAAAAAGATATATCAAATATATAACCAAGGTTTTAGAATTATTATCATAATACATATTGTTCATTTAAACAATAATTTCTACATTTTGCTTAAAATTTATTATTATCATAATACATTTTGCTAAAAATAAACAAAATATTGTTTATTTTAGTACATTTCTGCATGTTTTTCTGTTGTGTCCATGTTGTCCACATTTGCTACATTTGTTTTGGGTTTTTATCTCTCATAGTGCTTATATCTTTTTTTTCTTTGGTCTTT
Source organism: Balakata baccata (assembly GCA_949630135.1). NCBI lineage: Eukaryota > Viridiplantae > Streptophyta > Magnoliopsida > Malpighiales > Euphorbiaceae > Balakata > Balakata baccata. Next base: position 10,165 of record CATIWF010087649.1, read on the forward strand.
CAACTTTTATTCTTCCTTGTGGTGGCGTTACTTTTATTTCTTCAACTTCTGTTGGCATTTTCCATGTTGATAAGTTCCCAAGTGGATACACAGTTGCATTATACGTTGCTAGAAGATTATCTTTTGTTAGAAGTTTGAGGAAAAAGGATATGGATCTTAGTTTATATGGTTTAATATTACTAAAGCATGTAGATATAATAGCTTGAAATCTTCTACATGTACATGTTCTTTACTGCAAGTCTACTATCAATGGTTTTTCCCCTTCTTGTATATTGAATAAATCATTGGTTGATCCTTTTACCTACTTGGAAAGAATTTTTTTTTTATATTTGTTTTAAATTTTTATACAGTATATAAGGTATTAGTAATCAAGTTTAGATATGGCATACCCAAGGTTTACCTATTGTGTAGCTAATGTTTAGTTAAGGTTTACCATAGATATTAGACATCTTTTGAAAGTTTACAAGATATACAATAAAGGTTTACCATGAACTAGTATATGTGTAACAAAGGTTTACTAGATATATAACAAGGGTTTACTAGATATACCAGTATCTTGAATTCAGTGGTTTACTAGTTAATCTTTATTCCATGATCATTATTCATGTGGTTTACTAGTTAATCTTTATTCCATGATCATTATTCATGGCCTTTATAATATCATGTGGTTTGTATTTTCTTTTCTCACTAGCATATTTTGGTTTGATGTAGTCAGTAACTATTAATGAAGTTGCTTGTCTTTGGTCTGCCAATCTGACTTCCAGAGAGCATGTGTGAATATTATTAAATTTTCTAACTTTAATCATTTTTGTATTTCCTGCCATTGTAAAAATTTTAATCATAATATTAGTTAGTTATGAACAGTGTTTTAGAAATAATTCAGTGAAGATATAGTAGAAAGGTTTAAGTTATGTTTAACTAAGAGTTACTAGAAGTTTATCAAATGTTTACCAAAGGGTTACCTAAGGTTTACCAAGAGCTTACCTAACTTTTAACAAAAGTTTACCAATGGTTTAATAAAGGTTTAGAAGAAGTTAAGCTAAGGTTTAAATAAAGTTTACCATAGGTTTACGAAAAGTCAATTCATGGTTAACCCAAGTTTTAATCACTGGTAATGTTTAATGAATATATACTACGAAAATATAATACATTCATTACATATTTACACAAGTTTTACTATATGTATATGAAACATTTATAATACTTTTGGAAATTAAAAAATTTACCTTTTGTTGAAGCTCTAATTTACCATTTGCAATTGTTGTCTATGTATGTGGCAATGTATGTCTTGGTGCAAGATTTTTTGACCTTGTATTGAAAGTGTTTGTTTATTGCATAGAAGCTCAGTACCTTTTTGAATGTCTCTTCGTCTATAAATATCTGATTTTCCATGATCTTGAGGCATTTTTCATAGAGATTTGATTTTCTCTTATGATCTCTTCTTTAAGTAGTTCTTCCTTACTTTATGTCAAGTTTGAGTTTAATGGGGTTGATCACTTGAGAGAAGATATTTTGTTGAGCATATGTCTTTGACAACTTATGGGCAACCTACAAAAGAATTAAACAATTTTTGGTACCCATTCAAATTTGGATCCATAGGGGTTAGATCTAGAAGGTTCCCAATGAGCCTTCCTTATAAAACAATGCTTGTTTATGTGCCCAAATCTCATACAATAGTGGCATGGCTTAGACTTAAATGTTTCTTGTCACTTTGTATGAGGTAGGTTTCACAACATGAAAATAATGTGAATGTGAGCAAGCACAATATTGTATGGTATATGTAACCTTTTGTGCATCCTTTTATACAAAAAAAAATATGGTTGGTCTTTTGAGATTTCCCTATTGGACTATGTGAGCTCTTACTATTCTTCTTTTAAATAGTGGCTTTGGTGTGTACCTTGCCTTTAGCTTCAGAGCCAATTATATCAATGGATAAGGTTTTTGGTGTACTAGCCTTAACAAATATTGAGGTTGGTGGAGATGATGATGTTGAAGCTTTATTAAAGCCAGGACCATATCTCACTAAAGGAGGTCTTTGAAATACAATAAGTGTATCCAAATTTTTCTTCTCTTTATGAAATTTTGAAATTGAGTTTCTAAACTCTTCAAGCTCACTTTTTAAAATATTATTTTTTTAAAGCAAATATGAGGTTAAAGATTTTGATAAAAGATCATCAAATGATTTCCTAATATATTCATTAGATCTTTTAAGCTCTAAAACAATCTTTTGTAACTCATCAAAATCATTTTTCAAATTTAATTACTTATTTTTATAAAAAGCACTTTTCTTTTTAAATTTCTCAATTTCAAGGTTCATGACTTCAATCAAATCATCATCATCATCATCAAGCATGTCAAGTAAATTGTTGTGAGATTAAGATGTAGAACATATCTCACTTGAGTCCTCTTGTAGAGCTATGAAGCAAGTGGCGGCAAATTGTCCTTCACTTGAGGAGCTTTCATCATTTGAAGTCTCATGTCTTTTTTGCTTCATGTAAGAACTCCTCTTATACCTTAAGTACTTGGAGGATTGACTAAAGTTGTTGTCATACTTCTTCTCTTTAAACTTTAATCTTCTTATAAATTGACAATCTCTTCATCATTATCTTCTTCACTTATTTCCTGTTGGCTAGAGCTTTCATCTTCATAATACTTTGAAGTTGAAGCTCTGAAAGCTAAAGCCTTCTTCTCCTTTTGTAGCTCCATCTCCTTGTCTTTTGCTAAAGCCATATCATATGTGAAAAGCTTGCCAATGAGCACATTGGTGGACATTGTGCTTAAATCTTCATTGGCTTCCTCAATTGCAGCGATTCTTGACCCGTACTCTTTGATATGAAGACTTCTTAAAATCTTGTTATTGATGTCTTCAAGGTCAAGGTGCTTTCTAGCTTTTCTTAAATTGTTAACGATAGTGAGAAACCGGTTGGTCATGTCAGTTACGGATTCAAAAGACTTCATTTTGAAGAGCTCATATTCGGACATGAGCAATTGGAACCTTTTGGACTTGACTTGTTTGATTCCTTCATAAAAGTTATCCAAGGTTCTCCAAATGCTACAAGCACTTCGATAATGCATCATTTTGAGGCTATCTTTGCTCTTTTGTTTCTTTCATTTGCCTTCTTTTGAACATTGGACCAATCATCCCGAGAAATTTCTTCCTCTCCACTTTCCACTTCCTTGGTTGGTGGTTTCCACTCCTTGTAGATGTTTTCCCACAAATTAATACACCTACTATCTATAAAGAGCTCAATTTGAAACTTCTATTGAGCAAAGTTAGCACCATCAAAAATAGGGAAATGATTGCTAACTTCACCTTTCACCATCTTGATCTTTTCTCGCACTTAAGCTTTGAATAGAGAGACCAAAGCTCTAATACCAATTGTTGGAAAGATGGTGCACTAAGAATAGGGGTTGAATTGGTGGCAAATAGAAATTTTCGGCTTAATAGATTTCTTTGAGTATTTGAGCAATATGCAAATAAAAGATAGAAAGTAAAGGAGCAAGAAAAAAATAGACACAAGGATTTATAGAGGTTTGGTGTTAATAAATTCTACTCCTCTCTCCAACCGCAATCGGGAGTTCCACAATCTCTACTAGAGATACAAGAGAGTTTCCTAACTAACTCTTAAGTAGAAAGTTTTTCTAGCTCACTAACAACTAAGTGTTTTCTCAAGACTTACATCAAACCCAAATTCCTTGTGTTTTAATGGCTCACATAACAACCAATTCCTTTGTATTTTTCATAGGCTCACACACAACCCAAACATGAGTTTTTCTTACTAGGATCACTCTTATAACCTATATCCAAGTATTTTAGGTTAACACTTAGACCTTTCTTACAAAAGATATGAGAAATAAAATTGCAAGAGTTTTGGTACACTTAAAATTAAGCTCTTATGTTCGAAGGCCTTTTGGAGGTCTATTTATAATGTTTGCCTTCCAATTAGCCGTTACATATGATGCTAAAACTATTTCTAACGTTCTAAAGATGAATGATTAAAAGTTGTATGACAGAGATTATTTTCCGGTCAAAAAATTCATATATCCATTGGAGCCTTACACGTGGCAGTCTTGGATTTGTCTTTTTCTTTTACGACTTTTTAACGGTTAGTCTCAGTCAAATTTTCCGGTTGTGACAAGAGTTTTCCGGTCATGAAAACATGTTTGTCAGGAAAAATTTTCTAGAACTTTTGATTTGAAGCTTGGAATACTGGAATCTAACACTTTCCGAGGGGGAAATTGTCCTTCAACATTTGACCTATTTATTCACTAAGCAAATCGAGTCCAATTGACTTAAAACTTTGTAAACTATCAAAACAACACTAGATGAAGACATTAGTAACATTTAATTTAATTGTCAATATCAAAATAAAGATCAATTATTCTAAGGTCAACATAAAGGTTTATCAAATGTTTTCCAGAAGTGAACTTAAGCTTTTCCCAAGGTTTATCAGAGGTTTAGCAAATGTTTACTAGAGGTTTAGCAGAAGTTAATGATTTACATAGTGATTTGAAGAAAAAATGAGATTAGAAAATAGAGTTGAATGTAATAGATTATAGCGCGATATTTTAGGTTCCCAAATTTGAAAAAATGAAGATTATTTTTTGGTGTTTTTGAAAAAAACTTTAGTGGCAAATTTTTCTATAAATAAAGTGGCACTTTCTTCTATTTATGTAAAATTCCCTATAATAAAAGACACTTAGGCTTTTTTGTATAAAAAGATAGAGATAGAGAAAACCACAAAGAGTACACTAATTAATAATTTCATTGATCCAAAGATTGTGACTCATTTGACAATATAGTTTGAATTTTTTGGGAAAAACTTATAAGTTCAATTCTCACTAAATACATCATTGGATAGAGATAAAGAGGTTTAAATGTATCTGAACTTTGAATATAATTAGTATCACACAATGAAACAGATAAGGATATATATAGTTTATATTAAAAAATAATTTTATTAATTAACTAAATAAATTTTAATTTAATAATACTATTTTTGTGACTAAGGCTTTGGAATCTCAAATTCAAATTCTTGATTAGACAGTTTGTACTAAAAAATAATTTCATTAATTAATTAAGTTGAAGAAAAAAAAAAGAAAACATGACATGTGATTATGATATCTTAATGAATAAATTGTGGATATCACGTAAAGAACAATATGTGAAATGAAAGGGTGAATAGTGATTAAGTTTGTATTCAAATAAAGTAAATAGTTTAGATATAGTGTGGTTTGACATTTAGTTTTAAAAAAATATTTTTCGAAAAAAAATTTTATGATGATAAAGTTTACATATAATTTTTTTGAGTTTTAAAATTTATTTTTGGGTAAAAATAGGTAAATAAATATTTTTTCCAAAAATAAATTTAAAAAAAAACAATCTATAAAAAATAAAAAAAATAGTCAATTAAATAAAAAATTTAAAATCTAATTTTGGACACTCAACCGTAATTCCAAATATCCTAATAAAATGATGACGAAGTTTTGTTTGAATTGCTATGATGGTTGAAAATTATTGAAGCATTTGAAGTTTTTGAATGATATTGAGAGAAGATTGGACATAGATAGAAGGCAAAGATCTACAAGATGATAATGTAGGCCTTTCCCACTAACAAAAATAGTTTTTCTTTTTTTTTTTTAATTAAAAAAACAACTGAAATTAAATCTAAATTTAGAAATACACAATTCTGAAAATAATGAAAGACTTGTCTGAGTTAAATTGGAAAATAGTATCAATATATACACTAAGTGCACTGCAAAATTTATTATAAAGAGTTTCTGAGATATACTGGTATAATTTACATTTATAATCTTACAATTATTGGATTATCAATTTTTAATCTCTATCTATTTATTGATTTTTATCATCTCCAATTAAATACCTCTACGTACACATTTGTGTAGTTGAAAAATTGAAAAGCATCCTTTGCTTTTAAGCCTGTATGCTTCTGTTGGTATTGTGTTCGAAAAAAAAAAGTTTTTTGAAATTTTTTTTAAAATTTAATAATTACTTTGGAGAAAAGTAGATAAATAGATATTTTTTTTAAAAATAGATTTAAAAAAATTATAAAAAATTTAAAAAAATCAATCACTTAAATTGAAAAAATTATAAATCTGATTTTTTTATCCTAACAGTAATCTCAAACATCTTATATATTCCTTTATTTTCATGATTCGGAACATCATTATACATTGAGGTTTTAGATGCTAATTTTCATGATTTGGAACATCATGATTGAGGGATTATTCGACTTTTGGATAGATTGTCTTACTATTCAAATTTGGATCAATTTTGTCAAAAAAGTTGAATTTTGTGGTGGGAATTTTTTGAAAACTAAAAAAAAAATGTCAAATATAGTATTTAATATATAAAAGAATTATATTAATGAAAATGGATTATGAAATGAGATAGTAAAGTAAAAGTGTATTTTCTTTTAAGATGTAAGAGAGCCTTACTTTTTTTTTTTTTTACATGATGTTATAGAAATTTGATATTAAATTCATAATTTCTAGCCATAACTACTTTAGTACTAAATATATCATTTGAATTAATCTCAATTATTAGCGTTTTATTCTTTTAAAAAAAATTATGTGATGTAATTGGTGTAATTTATAATCATAATCTTAAAACTATTAGATTATTAATTTTTAATTTTAATCATTAATAATTAATATATTAATTTAAAAAATTGATGATTAAATAGTTTTAAAGTGGTTGATATAAATTATATCAAATACAAATCATAATTCCTCCTCTTTTAATTATTCTAAATAATAGGAATGACTTACAAAAGGGTTGTATAGTCTCGTGAGTAAGAAAGGTGGCAGAGGCACAGACGGCACGTGACTTGGAGCCTATCTTAGACAATATCCAAACATTGAACACATGTCAATTCGTACAGATATATATATATATATATATAAAATTTTAACCCGAAAATGCATAATTAGGTCAATGTATGTTCCTATTATTGCACTATAAGAAAAACAGGGAAATTGTCGTAAGATTACTCCAAAAGCAAAATCGCTGAATTAGAGACAATCTTTAATTCTAATGCAAATAATCTTCTGCCTTTGCTAGCTCAATATAAAAATTTTAAGAAAGATATTATTATTCAATTGTTAATTAACTTAATTGGGTTATTTTCATTATTAATTTCCCACAATGTTTAGTAGATCAGAGAAACTGCAAAATAGAAATAGTTATACTTCTAAATTCAACATAAATATAACAAATTCTCATTAATATTAGTAAATAGTAGCGAAAAGATTCAAATTTTAAATATTTTGTAATTCTTTTAAGTAAAAATATTAATCAAATTTTCTCTTAATTTGGAGTAAATGATAAATTAATTAAGACAAACTGAATAGATAACCATAATATATTTAGACTTGAAGATACCAAATCCATAATGACTTCTTGCCATTATTGACTGATACCGATAAAAATTTAATATTTTTATAATGTGTAAAAAAAAAAAGAGTAGCTCTTATTGTGGAGTTCACTAAAGTTCTTTATAAAAAAAAATGACACGTGAAAAATAAATATTTTAATTAACTTATTTATTTTAACAAAGGCAAGACTTTTTAATATATGAAATTGGGTTATGATTGCTCAATTGTTAGGCCATGAATCTATCATTGATAACACACCAAAATAGAATAAAACCTATAATGAGGCATCCAATTGAAATAAAAATCTTTTCGGAATTAACTAAATCAATCAAAACCCAGATGGGATTCCAATCAGATCAACCCTCCAATTATGTTATCCCCAAAACTAACAGCCATTTAATCCTGCATAGAATTGAACCGAAATCGATATAGTTTAGTTTTTTTCAGTTATCGATGAAATCGGTTCGGTTTACATAAAAATATTTCTGTTAAAAATTGATTAAAATATTAATATTGGGGCGTTGTAAGAATATGCAGTTAAAAAGTAGTTGAAAAAGAAGATTTTAATCTTTTAGAAGGCTTTTTTTGCTGTGGTGTTTAGGCATCTCTCCTGCGCTACGGAAAATCATAGTGACCCCTTTGGCCCTTGCACTAAGCTTTACTTAAGTAACTTAAACATCTCTCTGAAATTTCAAATCTGAAAACTTCATTTTTCTCTCTCTCTCTCTCTCTCTCCACAACTGAGTGGGTCTGTATGTGCAGAATCTGCAAGTGAAAAGAAAGAAAGAAAGAAAAGAATTTGGTTTAAAGAAGAGAATTTTTCTCTTTTTTTGTAAGTAAAAATGTCTTCTTTTTTAGTCTTTATGTTGCATTTGATTTTATGAATATTTTTTCATCAGAATTTCTGTGGGTTTGGGCGATCTTGTTCATCATTTGTTTGTTTGCATGCATGTGCTGGACTTTTATAGCAATTGTGTTGTTTTCTTTTCTTTTTTTTTTCTTTCTCTTTGCTTTGAAGCATTATTCCCAGTTTTGGTTTTGACCTGTTTTTCTCTTCTACCTTTTTCTCCTTCTTTTTCTTCCATTTTTTTCCACATGTAATGGGGAGTTCCCTATCTTTTATCTGTTCATATGATGGAGATCTTACATGGGTTTTTGTCCATTTTTTTCTCTTTTTGTCTTGTACAACTGGGGAGAGCAATTTAATAATATCTTTAAACTTTGAACAAGATCTTTCTCCTTGTTTTTTCAGTTGATGTAGTTGCATCTATCTTTTCAACTGATTAAGAGTCATCCAGCATTCGAACCACTTTTTCTTCAGTGATATTTTTTTTTCAAAAGAAGAAGCTTGACTTTAGAACATAAAGTCTACTGATGTATATTTGAAGATCAATCATATCTTGCTATTAACATGTAAACATTTCTAATAAAAAATTGCAGAGTTCCTTAAAATTTTGTGTTGAGTATGAAATTCATTCCTTTGTTTGTTCATTTAATTTTTTCAATAAAAGAAAATTTTCTCTTACTTTATCCTTGTTTAGTTTAAATATATGGGACATTGGATTAAGTACTGAGGAATTGTTGATGTGAAAATCATGTTCGTGTGGGTCAGGCGGAGTTGGTTTGGATGTTATTAAGCAGTGATCTTGGAAATTCGTCGGTGGCCTGAGAAACGATGCCAAGCCAGCTATGGTTTGCACTGCTAATGATTTATCAGCATGGAAGGATTTTCCGAAGGGCCTCAGTGTCCTTCTCCTTGAGGAGGATAGCAGTTCTGCTGTAGAGATAAAATCAAAGCTTGAAGCAATGGATTATATTGGTTAGAGATCTTGATTTCCTCTTCTCTTCTTCACTATTAGCTTACAAATGTGTTCCCCGAATCCTTAGTTTTGATTGCATTATTAGATTTACTCTGCTAACTGTTGTCTGTACTTGCCCCTAAATGGCAAATTTTGAACCCCATTCCTTTTGCTAGTCCACATGTGATTCCTTATTCTTATTTGGGTTTGAAATTGTAATTTTCTGAAGCATAGGAATGATATTTATGAAGTCTTTAAACAGGATCCAATGCCCGAATGTCCTTAGATAGAATTTCTACGAGGAAAAATGATATCTACCACGAATAGTGTTTCCAGATGTTGAACAAAATTGATAAAATGCAATTTGCATTAGTGTTCCAAAAATGTTCTTTTCAGTCCAATTGGTGAGGCTGGCAAAATGTTACCGTTTTCTTGATGTTCTATTATTCATTTTGCAGTTTGGCTAACTTCTAGTGCCATTTCAACATCTTTTTGACAACATTTTGTCTCTTATTGATCTTAAACTTTTTATTCATGGAATAAGAAAGTAGGAAAAAATCTGATGATAGGATAGTAAATTGCATCAGGACATGTTGATGCAATATAATGGTTTACTTTTTCCACTGTGAGCAAAACTCTGTGTTTCTTGCTTTATTTGGTGCTGTATTCTCTTCCATTAGACTTTCCTGTAGCATGTATCCTGACCCTACCATGCTCTTTCTAGTTTCTATATTCTGCAATGAGAATGAAGCTTTGTCGGCAATTTCAGATAGACCTGAAAGTTACCATGTTGCTATTGTAGAGGTAATTACTTTAAACAAATTGCAACTTCAATATTTTGGCAGACATTATACGTTCAGATTTTCTATTTGCTAGTACTTAGTTTGAGAATATTATGAACTTTCAAACTATTAGCTGCTCCTACTTTTTTCATTTCATATTAGGTATTCATGTTCATTTTATAAGAACCTACCATAAATGTTCCAATGCAATTTTTCAGTCATCCAGCTGCATTGATTTGGATATAATTTTGACTAATGAAGCTCCACTCTTGATTTTATGTTATTGTGGACCTAGGTGAGTATTAGCAATAGCATTGGGAGCTTCAAGTTCCTTGAAACTGCCAAAGACTTGCCAACAATCAGTAAGTTCAGATGCAACACATAATATCACAACCAATGTACCTAATTTTAATTTGTTGTCAATTTCTTTTTGAGGCTTTGTTAAATAAATTCTGGTGGAGAATCTTATCAGTTGTGATAATAAAGTATTACAATGTAATAACGATTTGTACAGAAAAGAACAATAATCTCTGCAAATTGATGTTCTGTTTCAGTGACCTCAAACGTTGATTGCCTGAGCACCATGATGAAGTGCATAGCGGTAAGAATTTTACATCTAGTTAAAATGGCATTACTTGTAAAGTTCAATTGAATTTTGACCAAGACTTGATGGCTCGTTATAGTAACTAAGATCTGGAAATAAACTTACTCCAGTTTATGATCCTTATGCATTTTTAATGATTTATTTCAGCTTGGTGCTGTTGAGTTCCTCCGGAAACCTCTCTCCGAAGATAAACTGAAGAATATATGGCAGCATGTTGTTCATAAGGTTTGTTGAGGTTCTGTCCATCTGTAAACATTGTCAAAAGAATTGATTATATAATCCCATTGCTATGAAATAGAACTTCCTGACTTAATTAGTCTTGGTCAGGCATTTAATGCAGGGAGAAGTGACCTCTCTGAATCACTAAAGCCCGTCAAAGATTCTGTAGCGTCCAGGCTGCATCTCAAAGTGGAAACTGCAGAGCCCAAGAATGAGACCTTGGAGGAAATAGAAGTTGCATCTCCAGCTCTTGAAAATTATTATCAGCTGACGCTAGGTAGTGATAAGTACCCGGCTCCTTCAACCCCACAACTAAAACAAGGAGCAAGGTTACTGGATGATGGGGATTGCCAAGATCATACTAATTCATCAACGGAGAAAGAGAGTGGAGAGCAAGAGGGAGAATCTAAATTTGTCGAAACTAATTGTGCAATGACAGAAGTAACTCAGCAGATTAGCCATAGTCAGGGCATAAGTGAGACTGTGATCAGAGAAGAGAATGACTCAGTTGATGGTGTCAAGATTGCGAGTAGTCGTCCCCAAGTCAGAGACAGTCTCAACAATCCTGATGGCACTGCTGAAAACCCAGTCAATGCTTCTGGTCTTCATAATTCCTGTGCAACCAGAGTTAGTAGAAAGAAAATGAAGGTAATTCAGTTTAGCTGAGCATAAAATACTAATGAAAGTTTCCTTGACCCTCTAAATGAATACTCATGTCGACTCTTCTAATCTTCTTGCAGTTGTTAAATGTCTTTCCACATAGCGAATGAAACTTTAGGATACTCTGTGGTTGAAAATCTGGGATTTATTAATTTTTACTAAATGTACATTAATTAGCCAAATCTTATCTGTAAGCTTTTTCAGAATGAGCAGAGTCTCCTCAGTTGTTAAAATTATTTACTAAACTTTTCTTTTCTTTTAGTTAATGCTATTGTTTCATCATTTATCCTTCATGGATGATAGTAACCTCAATGAGATGGCATCTTCTATTTTTGTTTCTATATCTTCAGAAGTGGATTTCCTTATTCTAATGATTCCACAGCACTAAAAAATTGGTTTTGTTTTATGGGTTTCCAGGTAGATTGGACACCTGAACTGCACAAAAAGTTTGTTCAGGCGGTGGAGCAGCTAGGCGTAGATCAAGCCATTCCTTCAAGAATACTAGAGGTGATGAAAGTGGAAGGCTTGACAAGGCATAATGTCGCAAGTCATCTCCAGGTCAGCAATAAAAACTTTGTTTTTTCCAACTGCCTTTTTAGCTTCTGTTGGTACAGACATCATTTCTTTGATGAAAGGCTCATGTATGCTGTTTCTTCCCAAGTCCACATGATGACAGTTGTTGGCTTGTAAAGCTGTGTTGCTTATTACCTACTGCCCCAAAACAAAGGACCATGTTATTTGATCACTTGAATATAATTTTGTTAAATAAATTGGTGGAAATTGAGTCCATTATTTTTCTTATCTTTTTCTTTTGCATTGAAGCTTTAGGGTTATGCTTGTAGCTAATCTGTTTACAAGCTTTGCTTCTTTCCACGCAGAAATATCGAATGCACAGGAGGCATATTCTTCCCAAGGAAGACGATGGGAGATGGCCGCAACAAAGAGGTCAAATGCAAAGGAGTTATTATTCACATAAACCTATTATGGCCTATCCTCCATATCACTCAAATCACACTTACCCACTCGGTCCAGTCTATCCTGTGTGGGGAGCAACTGGTGCTCACCCAGCTGGCGCCCAAATGTGGTGCGCACCCAGCTATCCTCCATGGCCACCAAGAGAAAGTTGGCATTGGAAGCCTTATCCAGGGGTAACTCCTGCTAAAACGCACATGAAAAACAATATATGGCCTTAGCATTTCATGGGAAATTTCAGTATGCATGGGGTTGATACATTGCACATTTTCACGTTTCAGATGCATGCAGACGCATGGGGTTGTCCTGTGATGCCAATGCCACAGCTGCAAAATCCTTATTCTCCCTCACCTCAAGTAAGTCTACTTAAATAAGTCAATTACGTCGTCATAACCTGAACGGATGAATGTTCTTTCTTCAGATCACTAAAATGTGTATTATCGAAAAATGCAGAATGCAACAGGGTTTCACAGTACTGGCACACTTGATCATGTTTGCAATGCACTGCAAAATTCTTTCGACCAACATCCGGTAACAAACCATATTAAACTTTGTCCTAGAATTTGTATGTATCATGATATATAGTATATCCATCTAAGTCTAGAATTTATAGAACTTGGTCATAATAATATTGCATATACATATTATGATGTTAAAGAAAACAAAATTCAAAGATGGGTTTTGTTGTGTTTGATACAGGCACAGGAGATAATTGACAAGGTAGTGAAAGAAGCAATAAGTAAGCCACGGTTACCCTTGCCATTAGGACTAAAGCCTCCATCCACTGATGGTGTACTGGCTGAACTCTCTAGGCAAGGCATCTCAAGAATTCCTCCAAAAACCAACGGCTCAAAATCTGTGTGACATGGCATCATTTCACTAGATCATGCTAATGCTGACTTAGTCACAAATCAACAAAAAGGGTGGGACCCCATTTCAAGTATGAGGACACAGACCAGAAAGATCTCCTGATACCTTTCTGCCTCCCCACACGGTGGACGTTAAGGGTTGTTGAGGATGATACACGGCCAGCAGAGGGCCACGTAGATTGACGAAGCACCGCAAGTGAAAGATGTGGTTGTAAATAGAGATCCTAAGTAAGTGTTGGCCATTTTTGGTTGTTTGATATTTATGCATGGAAGATTGGTGTTGGTGTCCAAATACTGGGATGAAAATGGTGGTGGTCGTGATGGTTGGGGCAGCTTTGTGAATAAAGTTGACAAAGAATCTTATTGAATGCTGACACCTTTTCTATCCTTAATAGTACTGTCTTTGTCACATTGACAATCAAACTTCAATCCTCTCTTTTTTATCAAATATTGGAAAAGCATATTTGACCCTCAAACTTTATGAGTTTGTGCAATTAAATATCAAATTAAATATTTATTCATTTAACTCCTTTAATGATCAAATTTGTTCACTTGATTTCTTAATTGCTAAATTAAATTAAATTTATTTTCTATGTACGAAAAAAAATCCCCATGTAATTAATTATAATTAAGGGAATCAATTGAGTAAATTTGTTTTTTTGGCTTAAAAAAATGCAACTCTATTAGAGAATCCTTTATGAGATGTCATGTAAAGTGTTATTATTAGGTGAAGCAATGTTTTCTTTTTTTCTTGTTTAATGCTCAAAATCAGAGTTTGAATTCATAATTTTATAGTGCTAAAATTATTTTGTAATTTCAAAAATTCTATTCTTCGTCTAAGGAAAAAAAAAATACTATTTACCAATTTTTAACTTTTTCTTTAAAAAATATCTTTTTTTTTTGTCAAATATACTTTTTATTTTACCTTTTTTTTGGAAAATAAAGTGAACATTTTTGTTGAAAAATGGTGAAGTACAAAAGCATATCCTTTGCTATCTTCGTCCATACTTCTGTATTTTTGTTGGACCCAATAGCCTATATATGCAAAGATTATTTTGCATTATCTTGATGGAATTTAAATTTTTTAACACGTAACAATTCAATATTTTAATTTTAATTTATAACAAAAAAATTATTTTATTTTTAATTTTGTAATATAAAATTTCTTTATTCAATTTCAGTTAACTGAATTAACGGATTAATGACATATGATTTCTAAGTTATCAAACAATTATCGTATGGAATTTACATTTCATCAAAAATTTCCCTCTAACCTTCCTCTTGCCATTTCTCTCTCCTCTCAAATTCTATTTTCTCTTTCCTTTCAAACTCCATTTCTAAGGCCAGCAAAAGATCTTCAAAATTTTTAAGGGGTTTCAAAATTTTACAACAGGCTCAAGAAAACATTTCAAAATTCAGATAAAATTCTTTAGGTGTGTTTAGGATTATTGTTGAGTATTTTAAATGCAGAACTTGAATTTTTTTAATTTAACTGACTGATTTTTTTTAATTTTTTATAAACTATTTTTTTTCAAACATATTTTTGAAAAAAACAGTATATTTATTTCAGTTTTTAAAATTCAAAAAACTTGAAAATACAAAAAATTTTCTTAGAAAACATTTTTTCCAAACTCAACTCTAAATGGGCCTTAATAGATCTGGAAATCTTGTTTGTGCACATCAAGAATGTTCTTCTTCTAGTTTTCATGAAGGACTTCCAAAAGCTATTGCAAGAATAAAGATAAGAATCTGGAAATGAACTCTAATTCCACTTCCGTACAGAAAATGTCCCTGTCATGGCAGGGATCTCATTCTTCTAGTCGAAATCATACAAATTGATCTAGAGTTTTTTCATTTTGGAGAAAAAAATCATGCATTAACCATCAATCTTGTAAGAAGAAAATATGTACAAAGATTGCGCAGAAGATTGAATGAAATTTGAGAGGATAGAGAAAATGAAGTTTGAGAATAGAGAAATGACAAGGAGGGAGGTGAAATGGAAAATTTTGGTGACATTGTAAATTTCATATAGATAATTGTTTAATGACGTGGAAATACTATTAATCCTTCTATGAGTTTTGAGTTGTAAAATTAAAGAAAAAAAAGAGTTCTATGTTATAAATTAAAGTTGAGATATTAAATTGTTACGTGCTAGAAAATTGGAATACCATCGTATATAATTTATCCGTGATTAGAATGTCAATAATTGTTTTTTTAGGCATTATCTTTTATAGTTGCACATAAATATGAAACATGATAATTGAAATTTTTGATTAAAAAATATGATAATAACCATTGATGGGAGTTAATTTTGATTACGTATATACCCATATAAATTCTTATATTGTTGACAATATATTTCAAAATATATGTTTTCAATAAAAAAATATATTTTTAATAAAGTTATACTAAAATTTAAGATTAAAATAGATTAATAATAGAGGGAAACAAATGCACAGAAATTTTTGCAACATTGTTTATCACCGATCAGAACTACAGCCAACAATTAAGAAAACACACAAAAAAAAATTATTGTGAATTTATAATTAACAAATAGAAAATCTTTTTGCATCAATTATTTATAATTAAAATAAAAAGAAAAAAGGAAAACACTTTTCATATTCTACAGAACAAACGAGGGAATTAGGTAGCAAAGTAAACCTCGTAAAGATTTTTGGTAAATATCTATTATATTTCTAGTAAATTTTAGATAAATTTATAATAAATTTTAGATAAATGTTGAATAATTTTAATTTATACTATTTTTTTAATAAATTTTAGATAAATTTTGGATAGATTTCTTATATTAAATCTTGGCTACTTTGAATTGACGTTTAGGTGTAGAATTTTTATAATATTTTGAGTAAATCTCTGACAAAATTTGGGTAGATTTTTGTTAAGTATCGAATAATTTTAATTTTTATTAATTTTTTTTTATAATTTTAGATAAATTTTGGATGGATTTCTTACCGTAGACCTTGGCTACTTTGAGTTGACTTTTGGGTGAAGAATTTTTGTAATATTTTTAGGCTATTTTGCTTTTCTTTTTTTTTAAGTTTTAAGTACTTTTTGCCATTATTAAAAAATTTCCAAAAAGGTTAAATTTTCTTATTCTAATTTTTGGCAACTCCATTAAGCCCATTTGTTGACGTAGGCCCAAATTTTGCAAGTTGGGGCCTAACTTTAAGAATGTAAATTGAAGAAAATTTTGTAAGAATGTCAAAACATTTAAATTTTTTTTCAAAACTAACAAAAACAACTAAAAAAAATATTAAAAAAAATAAAACAAAAATAAATAAATTTAAATATATATTCAATATATTTACGATATTTGAATATATTTTATTTAATATCCATAATAATATTTTAATATATTTTAATTGATACACCTTATAAATTTTCTAAGGTCATTCCAAATAAAAAAATAATTGCTGCCATCAGAAACGTGTGTCATGCAACACTAAATCAATTTTCTGTTGAAATGGAACTCAAATCCCTAGAGTAATAACATCACCACCACCGAACAGCATCGAGAACAATCGCCATATACAACCACCAAGAACATCTAACTTAACAGAAATGGAGTTGATGAAGAGGCAATTCAAAGAATGGCATGGAGCTGAAGTAATCAACGATTCAAGCAATGTAATGCAGAATAGTTAAAAGAATGAATGGATCCAAAACTTCCGAACCTTAATCAATTTATCAGATATGAAAAACAAATTACAACATATTCCATCCGATAAAGAGTATACGATTATTAACTTGACAACAACTTCAATCAAAACTTCAGACAGAATCAAAATCCAGATGGTGGAGATTGGAAAAATAGGAATCCTTGGTGACAAACCCACGGCCAAGCCGCCAAGGGATGAAGGAAGAAATAAATTGAAATCGCCAATTAATATGATGATCAACGAAGCTGGATCGTATATGGGTCAGGAGGAGATAGGTAATTTTGCGAATGGAAGAGGATGGAGCTGTGATTGTCTACGGTGGCAACGAAGAAACACCGGAGAAGGAAAAGA